>RCUC01099070.1:0-10799 GCA_003697995.1 Taxidea taxus jeffersonii | reverse complement strand
AAAAAAAAAAAAGGCTATAAGGCTATTGAACCCTTGCTTGTTTGTTTACAGTAAGTTCCTTGTTTGTTTACAGTAAGTTCCTTCATTCTCACACTGTAATTCTCCTAGACACTGAGTGTACTTCAGCCGTCTTGGTTTTAAAGTAGTTGTGTTGCAAAGCTCATACCTTTTAAGTCCTGATTATCCTTGATGGGAGAAAAGGGCGGCAGGGATAATTAAAATCTACAGCCAGGGGCGCCTGGGTGGCTCAGTGGGTTAAAGCCTCTACCTTCGACTCAGGTCATGATCTCAGAGTCCTGGGATCCAGCCCCACATTGGGCTCTCTGCTCAACCGAGAGCCTGCTTCCCCCTCTCTGTCTCTACCTGTGATCTCTGTCAACTAAATAAAATCTTTAAAAAAAAAAAAAAAGAATCTACAGCCAGTATTATCCAGCATCCTCACCATCAAACCTTCGAACAGATTTTAACAAGGAGCCAAATTTTTTACTTATAAAAAATTTTTACCTTTTATTCTAACCCTCATTTTTGGGTAGAAATAGTGAACAGACAAGCAAGTGGCTTTAAGGCCCTCATGTAAAAAATTCACAAACAATCCCTAATTACATTTCATTTTTTTCCTCGAGGGAAAGAAAAAGTGTAGACAAAGACCCCCCTCAGCATTAAAAATAACTGAGTCAAATGAAATCATTTAACATTATTTACTTTGGAGCAGCACCGCATATTGAAGAGATTTGTTTAAAAGTTGTTTACAAATGTTTGACTTTTTGCTGAACCATTTTAGAGTACTTAATGTGGTTTTTTTCTCCCAAGTTTCTTCTGTGTTCCTAGTTTCAGCTCCTGCTTGTAGCCAGAGATCACTGGCCTTGCCTGTGAGACTCTTTTCTTTCTGTTAAGTGTGTGGCTTTCAGCAGTGGACTTCTCTCTTCAAATGGTAGGAAGTTATACTTCTGTCATTCGGAACATTTTATGTGAAACAGTGTAATGCAGAAATCCTTGTGTATACTGTATACTTGAAGGAAGCTTTTTAGATTTATTTTTGTTTGTAATAAAATTCAGATTGTTATTCTAAACTTGTTTATAAAAATGGTTAATGATTTATATCAGCACATGAGCTGTGAGGTATTCTGCTGTAGGAGTGTTTTACCTTACATGAAATTAAATAAAAACTGAAAAGTGAGTACTCTTAAAATACTCAACACAATTGTAACATAATCATGATTTTTGAGGCTAAGTCACTGGCCAGTTAATATATCCATCTATAACAATCCACATTTTTTTGTTAAATGGGTACTCCTCACAATTTCACTAAATCATGATTTATATAAAGTACATGGCAAATACATTACTGAGTGATTCTTCTCATTAGAAAACTGATTTCCTCTAGCTTATCTACCTTACATTAAGTATTCCATTCCTTTATCAACTTCCTAGCTTCCCAGCTATCACATATGCACAAATAAACCTTTACAAAGTCAACCTTCATTTTAGTAAATCAGCTCATTCATCATTCACTCATTCCTTTAACAAATATTTATTGAGCACCTATTATAAGTGCAGCTCCTGTGGCTAATGCCCAGTTACATGTTCTCTTTAGTCACATGGTAGTTAGATCATATTCTCATTTCACAGATGGAAAATTAGGCTGCTAAAGGTTAAGACTTGTGCCTGAGTTTCCTTTTCTCCCATCATCTGTTTTAGGCAGAATCTCATGCAAAGGGACTCTGGGGTTACCATCATCCCATGATGCGAAGAAGAGCATGAGAAATGCAAACAATGGGGGAAAGATAGGAGGTCACAGAGGCTTTGTGACCACTCTATAGATCACAACAAAGCCAACACTGAGACCCACATGTGTCTTTTAAAACCAAGTCTGTGCTTCAAACCACTCTGCCATGCTGTAATTTAAAACTTGCTGAATGCTTCAGCTTTCACATTCATTTATTCAATGAGTGGGGTGCCTTCACTCTTCCACTCCCCTCAGCTGAATGACATGCTAAAAATGGGAATACAAATGATATTGTGAGGCTTGGTCTAGAAAGAAGACTTATTCTCCACTCTCAGGAAAGGCTTACTCCAGGCTTTTTCATTTTTGGTTTGTTTTTGTATTTCTGTTTTTATTCTTCTGTTCTTTTTTTTTTAATTGGGATATAATTTTTATGTAAGAAACTGCAACCATATAATGATGTGTAATGCAGTTTAGTGAGTTTTGACATACACTCAGGAAGCCATCCAACAAACAAAATACATAATGAACATTTCCATCCCCCCTCCCCAAGGTCTTCCATTCCCCTTTACAGTCCTTCCCTCCCTTTACCTCAGGCCTCAGGCACAGTGCTTTCTAACAATAAAAATTTGTTTGCATTTTCTACAATTGTAAACAATAAAATCACTCAATATGTACTCTTTACTTTTTAAGCTTTTTTCCCCTCTTGCATAGTTGTTTTAATGCCTTTCACAGGAAATTTTAATTAAGCCATTCTTAGTGATACTTGAGAACTTTTCTTCACTATCCATGAGTTTGAAGAGACTTTCAATGCATCCATTGTAGCCAGCTTGATTGTGTCATGTTATCTTCTGAAACATTTCAGATCACTTTATTTTTACATTTTTCGGAACGCTAATACTTTGCTTACAAAATCCCTTGGGTTTGTTAAAGTCAGCCTGTTTCTCTCTGCATTTAGGTGTTAGAAATGCAACACAGATGTGGACAGTAGCAACCTATTAGTAGGTTCATGATAGTTTTCAGCAAATACAGTTGATCAGTGTAACTTTTTAAAAGTCATTCCTTCCATTTTCATTTAGATTGTGGCTGCTGTTTTGTTACTCCAAAACCTGGGAAACTATATTTTAAATAACAAAACAGTCTTCTGAATATAGTATTTGATATGGGTATCTTCTACCAGTGCTGTCGGTGGTCCTTGTCTGCTATAGTGGTGCCCATAGAAATAAATAAGATTACACTGGTACCTCATGTACTGCTTACTGCCAGGGCCTATGTTCCTTTTCCATCAGTAATTGGTAACTGCTCTCAGTTTCTCATCCCTACTGCCATGAGGTCCCACCAAAACAGTTTGTGAAATGAACTGCCTTTCCTGTCAGTTTTTTCAGTGAAGTCTTTTTGAGAATCAAATGCTTATTTAGCTTTATCTGAGTCTTATGGTGCTTTTTTAAAGGTTTTATTATTTGAGAGAGAAAGTGCATGAGAGGGGGGAAGGTGAGGAGAGGCAGAAGGAGAAAGAGAAGCAGACTCCACGCTGAGCAGGGAACCCAATGTAGGGCTCAGTCCCAGGACCCTAGGATCCTGACCTAAGCCAAGGCAGACGCTTTTAACGATCTGAGCCACCCAGGCACCTCCATGGTGCTTTTATATTTCCAAGTAACAAAATGCATTTTTTATCCTGTAATTTAGTGGTCAGTGATCTCTTGTAGATGTCATATGGCATCAGGATAATTGCTTTGAATACACCAGAAATCACTGAACAAATGATGAATATTTATCTTCTGAAAAACGAAAGTAATATACAAAATGCAGTTCCTTCTCAGACTTGTTTTTTGTTTCTTCTTGTGGGCACCTCTTCCTTAGTTATTATAGGAAAAACTACATTGAACATTGATAAATTTACTAAATTCAAATTATAGACTGAAGAAACCTGAAAAGGGGTATAACTTTTTATGGTTAAATAAAAAATGGTAATATTACTTCACAGGCCTTGTTGACTTTTAACCTGTTTCCTACAAAGATACTACCTAGTATCCATCTAAAATGTGATATTCAATACCACTCTTATTTCTTTTGTGTCTACCATGAGAACCTTTTAACAGATATTGTTTCTTTGAGGATTGGAAACATGTCTTTATTCTCTAAGCTACATATGAAATTGATAATTTATATGCTTACAAGCAATATTTCAGTACATTTGGGCTAGTATATATTAGTACATTGCTGGACAATAGTCTTACTTAAAAATTCATACGAAAACTCATGTCCAACTACATAATTCTGTCTCCCCATTCATGATTCCACATTTTACATACAGGACAGTTGAAGTGGTGTGAGTTCCTTGGCCTGAGCTGAGTATTTCTTCCCTTTTTACTTAAGTCATACCAGAAAATTCTCCAGTCTCTGTTCTCCATATACTGTGATTCATAAGGACATAAGTTTGGCTGCTGCCCAAAATAATAGCTTAAACAAGATAGCAATTTTTTTCTTTCTCACAGCAAAGTCTAAAGTAATAAATAGTTTTGCTCATCTGCCTCCTAACCAAAGAGGAGGCAGAAAGGGCAAGAGCAGCGAAGGTACAGTTACTTAGGCTCCCATCCGTTTGCCAGAATGTTGTCACATGAATTTACCCTACTTGCAGGGAGGCTGAAGAAATCTGTATAAATGGACAGCCATATGCCTAACTAGAAGGTAGGAATTCAGTTACAAATGAAGGATCCAAAAGATTTAGAGGACAGGTAGTCACCACCACACTCTCAGAAAGGAAATTAGACCACTGCCTCCTCTATGTCCTCTGTCCCCTCTCTCCATAATACAGAAAGTAGGCAAAGCTGACCCTTCATCAGAATGCAAGCAGTGTCAAAGTCCAATCAGTACAATGTGCAATACTTAAAGATTTTCCTGTATTTATAATTGGCACAGCTTAGAAAAATAAAACTTCAAAATGTGAAGTTAGGACTCTAGTGAATGGAGTGCAGTTCAAACCCAGGTCTTCATAGCTTCAAGGCTTAAGAAAATCTCATTTTTAATTAGTTTAGAAGTTGGAATACATTTTCTGATAGACTTAATGGAAGGGAGGAGGACTAGGTTCTTAAGTGTATTTATAAAAATTGATTTGGTCTTTAATGGAAATGAAATAATGGTGCCTTTGAATGGAATCGTTCCAACAAAGACTATGAGAGAAAACAGAAAAGTAACATGGTGGTTGCCTTCAGGTACGGACATTGTAATTTTTCCCTTTTAAAAGTTCTTTACCTTTTTATTGTTTTCTGCATGGTAAAAGTTAAAACCAGAAGGACACCACCTTATACATCACTCTGACTGTGTTTTTTGGGTAGGAACTTCCCTTCCACTACTGGCCCCAACCTGGATCCTTGCAGGTAGGAGTAGACCCAAAAGGAGGGAATTCCAAAGGTTCTCCCATGGATTTTGGTGAGGATGAAGCTCAGTCTCAACAATTGAGTTTAAAAAAAAAAAAAAAAATACAGAATTTTAATGGCTCTAAATTGTTTCCTTATTCTTATTAATATACATTCTAGAGACCCCAGCCTCTGAAATTTGGCTTCACAATGACAGGCTATTTATTCAGGGAAATAAACTTTTTTTTCCAGTTCCCAAAGTGATTTGTTACACTGGCACATTATAGAATTACCCACACCATAGAGCATATAGAAGGGGTATTGCCATTGTAAATTTACTAGATTCTAACCTATCTAGTGTTGTGAAAGCTAAGAGGAGGAGTAAATAAAATCTTAAAAAAAGAAATTCAGTAAGTTTTAAATATACGAACTTTGTCTTTTCTACCACTCCCATCTCTATGGAGGAAGCATAGAAAGGAAAGTAAAGGTGATGAGCACCTGGGGGGCTGTTGGTTAAGCGTCTGCCTTTAGCTCAACTCATGATTCCAGCATCCTGGGATTGAGCCCTGCATTGGGCTCTCTGCTCAGCAGGGAGCCTGCTGCTGCTTTTCTCTCACCTACCATTCTGCCTATATGTGCTCTCTCTCACTGTCAAATAGATAAAATCTTTCCCAAAAAAAGTGAAATAATTTTAGAGTTATACTGTTACACAATTGTGTTTATCACAGCATTGAGTTGTTTTTGTTTTTAAGTATTTATTTGCGAGAGAGCAAGGGGAGGAGCAGAAGGAGAGGGACAAGCAGACTCCCAGCTGAGTGCAGAGCCTGATGTGGGACTTGATGTAGGGCTCAATCCCAGGACCCCAAGATCATGACCAGAGCTAAAACCAAGAGTCAGGCGCTCAGTCGACTGAACCACCCAGGCACCCCAGCATTGAGGTTTTAAAAAGCAATCTAAATAGCCATTAATCTGTGTTAAGTAAGTTATAGTAGATCTACAGGTAATTGGCTGGGATCGAGCCCCACATTGGGCTCTCTGCCCTGCGGGGAGCCTGCTTCCTCCTCTCTCTCTCTGCCTGCCTCTCTGCCTACTTGTGATCTTTGTCAAATAAATAAATAAATCTTTAAAAAAAAAAAAAAGGTAAGGGACACTTGGCAGGATCAGTCGGTGGAGTATGTAACTCTCACTATCAGGACTGTGGGTTCAAGTCCCATGTAGGGTGTAGAGATTACTTAAAAATAAATCTTAAAAAAATAAAATAAAATGGAGTCAGGAGACCAGAAGGGGAAGTTTTCGTGCTCATCACCAATGCAGACCCCAACAGAGGACGTACCTCTAGAAGAGACATACCTTCTACTCCCAATAGAAAGAAACCTCCTTGACTACTCCAGCAGAAGGAAGAAAAAATTTCTCCAAGCCCAGCAACTAGCCTAACCAATAAGAAAATACCGCAATTCAGCCAATGAGAAACTGTCACCACCCTGAACTCTTACTTTCCCCCAATAGACTTTGGTTCAAAAGAGTTCCTCCCAGCTAATTCCTTTTCTCTATATATACTGTTCCTGTCCTTTGATCTAACTTGGTTATGGTTTCCCATAGCTTACATGTTCTGAATTGCAATTCCTCTGCTACTTCCAAATCCATTTTGCTGGTAAAATAACTTTTAAGGCTGACAGTGTGATAGAGTTCTACACTTGATGATATATATCTGTCCAAATTGAGTGCTTCAAAATATTGAAAGATTGACACATGAAAATAGTGTTCATAACAACACTTCAAAAAAAATCTTATTAGGGGCGCCTGGGTGGCTCAGTGGGTTGGACCTCTGCCTTTGGCTAGGGTCATGATCCCAGGGTCCTGGGATCGAGCCCTGTGTCGGGCCCTCTGCTGGGTGGGGAGCCTGCTTCCTCCTCTCTCTGCCTGTCTCTCTGCCTACTTGTGATGTGTCTGTCAAATAAATAAATAAATAAATAATCTTGTCAGTGTAATTCATTATATACATAAATAAACTGTACAGTTCTATCAAAAGATGCCTAAAGGACAGTTGGGAAAATTTACAAATAAAAGAACTGAAATGGAATTTCCTAAACTTGATAAAGATCACAGATCTAAATCAATAGCATATTAAATAGTTAAATGAATCATTTTCACTAAATCGGAAACATTTTAATTAAAATCTGAAACAAAGCACAGGTGCACTGTCATCCAAAGTTTTTTTAAAGTTCTAGCTGATAAAAGACCCCAAAACAGAATAATTAATATAAACACTGAAATGAAGAAACAAGATTATCTTTACTTGCAGAATGTAAAATTATATAGAAAGCCCACAAGACTACTTAAATTCTAAAAGTTAGAGAATTTGCTAGAGTGACTTTATCTGATAGGTATCAAAATTAGTTTTTTTCTGGGGCACCTGGGTGGCTCAGTGAGTTAAAGCCTCCGCCTTCGGCTCAGGTCATGATCCCAGCGTCCTGGGATCAAACCCCACATCAGGCTCTCTGCTTAGCAGGGAGCCTGCTTCCTCCTCTCTCTCTCTCTCTCTGCCTGCCTCTCTGCCTACTTGTGATCTCTGTCTGTCAAATACATAAATAAATCTTTTTTTTTAATTAGGTTTTTCCTATAAATAATAATCAGATTGTTACTGGAGATTTTCTTTTACTCCAGCTGAAAATGGCAATAATACTATAAAATACCAAAGAAAACATTTAACAGGATATAGGGCTGATGAACACTATAGCCTTAATAGTATAAAACAAGATACGAACTTAAAATTTTCCTAAATGAGAAAACAATATCATAAAAATTGTTACATAGCTATATTTATTATAGGTTATTTGTCTAATGTAATTTCAGCCAGAAACCCAGTGGAGTTGGGAGTAGGTTTGTTTTGAACTGGAGCAAATGATTCTAAAGTTCTTAGGAAACAGATGCTCAACAGTTAATGTGTAATTTTCATACAAACTGCACATACTTGGGTGTAAATTTGATAAGTTTTGCAAGACGTAAAAATCTGTGAAACCACCACAGTCAGGATGCTGACTCTCCCCAATTCCAAAAGTGTCGTTGTACCCCTTGACAATGCATCCCTCCTCCACCCGCTTTCCCAGAGCACTAATCTGCTTTTTATAACTGTAATTATTTGGCATTTTCTAGAATTTAACTTATAGAATATAATCTCTTTTGGCTGGTTTTCACTCAGCATAATGATTTTGATATTCACCTACATTGCTTGCTGTGTATATGAGTAGTTTGACCCTCTTATTTTTCAACAAGATCCCATTGTATAGTTGCAGCACAGTTTGTCGATGCACTCAACTACTGATGGATATTTGCGGATTCCAGTTTTTGACTCTTAACAAATAAAGCTTCTATGAATATTTGTGTACAATTCTTCACATAGACGGGTGTTTTCATTTCTTTGGGGTAAATACTTGGAAGTGGAACAGCTGAGTTTTATGGCAGGTACATATTTAACTTGTTAAGAAACTGCCAAACTTCTCCAGAGTAGTGTATTTATGTAATTCTACATTCCCAGCAGCAGTACTAGAGAGTATCAGAATTACAGTTGCTCCACATCCTTGTCAACATTTGGTATGCTCAGGTTTTTTTGTTTTGTTTTTTTTAATTTTAGCCATCGTAATGGGTGTGTAGTGGTAACCTATAGCAGTTTCAATTTGAATATTTCCCTGACAGCTAATGATTTTCAGTGTATTGGCATGTGCTTATTGGGCTTTCATATAATTTATTTTGTATAGTATCTGTTTAAATCCTTTGCCCATTTTTTAATGGGTTATTTCTTGTAATACTGAGTTGTGAGATTTATATATACTCTTGTTGCAGTTTTACGTCTGATATTTGTGCTGTGAATGGTTTCTCCCAGTCTGTGGCTTGCCTTTTTCATTTTCTTAATCATATTTGTCAAAGAAAAACCTTTTTGTTCTTTCCTGTGAAGTTATTTTTTAGTAGTCTTTATTCAAGTGTGATTAACATACAGTGTAATGTTACACGGTTACATTGATATACAGTGTTATATATTAGTTTCAGGTGTACCATGATTGAACAGCTCTGTATATTTCTCAGCGCTCATCAAGATAAGTGTACTCCTAATCCCCTTTATCTATTTCTCTGGTCCTTTCACACATCTCCCCTCTGGCAACCACCAGTTTATTCTCTGTGTTTAAAAGTCTTTTATGTTGTCTCTTTTTTTTCTTTATTCATTTGTTTCATTTTTCAGATTCCACGTTAGTGAAATCATACGGTATTTGTCTTTCTGTGATTTAATTTCACTTAGCATTATACATTCTAGGTGAAATTCCCTGAGTTAATCTACATTATAGACCCCTTCTTCCCCCCATAGGAAAGTGACCTTGCCTGAAATAATCCTTTTTTTTTTTTTTTTTAATGACTTCCTTACCCATACCCCATTCTGGCTATAAAAGCCTTCCATTTTGTACAGCTCCTCAGAGCTCCTTTCTCCTTGCTAGATGTGATGTTGCTCAATTCATGAATTACTGAATAAAGCCAATTAGATCTTCAGATCTACTCACCTGAAAATGGTTTTTAACAGGGCAAACAAGCCAATTGAGAGCCAGAGGTGGGACATAACTTGCTCGTTTTGCTAGAAGATACATTGGATTTTAAAATTAAATGTAGGGAACCTGTGACTGTTGATATTCTTGCACGGAGGCTGTAACTTTGACCCTCTCCTGAGAGAAACGCAAACCTCGACTCGAGCTTATCCTGTCTAGAAGCAGAATTGTAGCCTGGTTTCAGAGGCTATGTCTGCAGAATTCATTTCATCAGCAGGAGAGGAGGAATACCCCAGCTCCGGACCCAGTTTTAGATCCAGTCGGAGGAAGATATTAAACCTGCTTCTGGAGAGAGACACTTCCTTTACCACCTGTCCAGATCTCCCTAGAACTCCAGTGAACAAACTCTTTGGTGATTCTGCAAACCTAAGCGTTTTGTCTGGGAATCATCAGCAGTACCTTACAAAATGCGGCCTAGCACAGCTGCATTGTAGCACTCCAAATGCTTTGGACCATGGCAACAGGAAGAAAGATGCAATATGTAGCTCATCCACAAATAAAGAAAATGAGAACAACACTTCGAAGTCCTCAGAATGGTGGGCACCCAGGAGCCTGAAGTTTCAAATGAGACAAGGGGGGCCTTACGTGTCTCCCCTTTCTCTACTGATGATATGATACTATATGTGGAAAACCCAAAAGGCTCCACTCCAAAACTGCTAGAGCTTGTACAGGAATTCAGTAAAGTGTCGGGATATAAAATCAATGCACAGAAATCAGTTGCATTTCTTTACACCAACAAGACAGAAGAAAGAGAAATTAAGGAGTCAATCCCATTTACAATTACACCCAAAACCATAAGATACCTAGGAATAAACCTCACCAAAGAGGCAAAGAATCTATACTCAGAGAACGATAAAGTACTCATGAAAGAAATTGAGGAAGACACAAAGAAATGGAAAAATGTTCCATGCTCATGGATTGGAAGAATAAATATTGTGAAAATGTCTATGCTACCTAAAGCTATCTACACATTTAATGCAATGCCTATCAAAATCCCATCCAATTTTTTCAAAGAAATGGAACAAATAATCCTAAAATTTATATGGAACCAGAAAAGACCTCGAATAGCCAAAGGAATATTGTAAAATTAAATGTAAAAATTAAACCTTAAAAAATTAAAATGTAGGGGGG
>RCUC01099067.1:0-16885 GCA_003697995.1 Taxidea taxus jeffersonii | reverse complement strand
CCCCTCATTACTCATATCTTTGGCAAAATGCATTGCCGTATTCCTCAGTTTACCTCCCTCCCAGAAACAAGTGGGGGAGAGAGAAGGAATAAACAAAATTTAAAAACCTCTGCTAGTTTTTCTAATGGTCCGTTTTTTAGCAGAGCAGATTGGATATGATTCCATTTTTTAATTTGTAAAATGTGGCTAATCATAACAATAGCTTCTTCACAGGATTGCAGTGAAGATGACATGATCAATGCTGTATGTACCGTGCTTTAGAAGTGCCTGGCACACAGCAAATTCTGCAAATATACCTGTTATTATGCCTGCTCGAATAAGGGGAATTGAGCTGGAGGGATTCTAAGAGGAAAGGAGCTGGAAACTTCAGAAGCAGGGAGTGGAGAGCCTGCCCCCATCTCCCCCTTCACCTCAAATCTTTGACAACTGGATCATATGCCTGTGGGAGGTTTCGGGGTGGGGGGAGCAGTTGTGAGGCAAGGAGTCACAGAAAAGGAGCTGTGTTATGGAGTAGAGAAGAGAGAATAGCTTCAGGAGGTGGAATGTAAATTAAACCATCAGTGTGAGGCAGCTGGAGCTTGAACTCAAAACCAGAAACGACTGGGGTCAATAAACTCACAGGGAATCTGCAAACATAATTGCAACGGACATTGAACTTCCCATTGAATTTGGGATTAAAGCAATCATTCCATTGGGGGAAAACAAAAAGCCAAAACAACATATGCGAGGGATGATCTGAGCTGACCTAACCTCACATTAAAAATAGAATGTACAAGACAGTTAAGAAACAACTTGTTGAAAATATATCAGATAAACATTTCTGGGAAACTGGTCATTTCAATGCAAATTTACAAGTTCCTTCCAGCCTATACTCATTAACATAAACAAAAATATCCCCAAATAGAGAAGGTCCCCATCTCATACATATTAGGAAAATTGGCTGGCTATGACTCAGTTGATACCAACCTGAAAAGCAGTGCTGGGATTGAAAGCATTAACATTAGAGTTGGTGAGCATTGCTGGTACTGGTAGGGTACAAAATTCTGCGAGTCCCACCATTATAGCCAGCAGAGATTTGGGGTGGGTTGTGGGATAGTGCATTCGGGACACATTGCTCTTAAGGAGCACATTGTAAGATCTTAATAAGGTTACAGAGAACACTGGGTAAACAGATCTTCTTGTTGACCTGACACTGCTTCCATCCTGGACAGGTTAGGTCTTCAGGGAAGCTGCAGAACAGGAGTGAGTGGGGTTGAGGGGAGATACGCCAACCAACAAAACCAAGCACTAGCCTCTCCCTAGCCTCTTCCAAAATGGTTGCCTTTCCCCAAAGTCGGGATCAAACAGGAGTGTGGAGACTCAACCCGCTGTTCCCCCACCAGAAAGACAAGATCCTAAGTTAGCAAAGTTGCTCACAGCTATGGGATTTTTAACAACTCCTAAAAGGAAATGCTGCTTTCCAGAAGATTATAAAAGAAACCCCAAACAATAAATAAACTAATGGAGTACAAGAGAGAGTCTAGAAGTAGAACTTTACATACATAGTCCATTTTTTTAAAGATTTTATTTATTTATTTGACACAGAGAGAGAGATCACAAGTAGGCAGAGAGGCAGGCAGGGGGCGGGGAGAAGTAGGCTCTCTGCTGAGCAGAGAGCCCAATTCGAGGCTCGATCCCAGAACCCTGGGATCATGATCTGAGCTGAAGGCAGAGGCTTTAACCCACTGAGCCACCCAGGCACCCAGTCAATTGGTTTTTGATAAAGGTACCAAGGTAAAGCAAATAAGGAAAGAAGAGTCTTTTTCAATAAATTATGCTGTTGAAATTCCTTATCTCACACTATTTATACGTCAGCATTTATGTCTCACTGTACACAAAAATTAACACAAAATAGATCATAGACTTAATGTAAAAGCCAAAACTATAAATCTTCTGAAAGAAAACATAGGAGAAAATTCTTGCAATCTTTGCCTAGACAAGATTTCTTTTTTTTTTTTAAGATTTTATTTTTAAGTAATCTCTGTGCCCCATGTGGGGCTTGAACTCATGACACCAACGTCAAAAGTTGCATATTCCACCGACTCAGTCAGCCAGGTATCCCCTAGACAAAGCTTTCTTAGATAAAACACGAAAATCATGAACCATTAAAAAAAAAAAAAAGCAGGGAGAGAGAGATAAATTGGACTTCAAAATTTAAAACTCTGTTCTTCCAAAAATGCTGTTAAGAAAGCAATGGATTGGGAGAAAATATTCACAGTGTGTCTATTTCCCAAAGCATGTATAGCCAGACTATATAAAGAACTTCTATAGCTCATAATAATGAGACAAGCAACTCAATTCCTGGTCTTGGTGAGGGAGGGACATGGGCTTTGGAAACCTAACAGTGATAAAAGTAATGCAAAGTGTTTATTATTTGCCAGGCATTTTTCTAAGTCTCGTATATGTATTCGCTCATTTAATCCCCTGAGCAATTCTGTGAGGCATGAATTCCTATCTCCATTTCACAGATGAGGAAACGGAGGCAGGATGAAGACAAGTAGTGTGCGGAGTATCACAGAGCCAGGAAGGGCTGAGCCAGAGTTTAGAGCCCAGCAGCCTGGCTCCAGATTCAGGGCTGCTGTCTCTGTATTCTGCTGCCTCCCTTTACAGTGTCCGGAGCTGTAGGGTGAGGGAATGGCTGAAGGAGTACACTCTCCCCTGCCATCTCCTCTCCCCAGTGTTGTCCTCCCTGGGTGAATGGCAGGAGGAGGGCAAAACCCACAAGAGGTCAGTCGGAGAAGGCCCTCCTATCCTCCACAGTGTCTTCTGGTAATGACAGATGAGGAGGGCATTTGGTTCCTGATCATGACCTTGCTTCTCTCCCCAGTCTGTAACTAGGAAATGACAAACTAGGATATACCTCTGGAAAAGATCTGTGCCCGGATACAGTGGTTTAGAGATTGTCCAAAGAGTGGGCTTGCCAGGGGATAGGAAGGGGGAGGACTCCCCAGGGGTGCACTAATGTGCAGCAGCTGAGCTTACCCAGGACTCCCCCATCCCACTCATCTGGGGAAGAATACAGTGTCCAGGTCTTCATCCCTCCCCAGGAGACACATGGTCAGCCAGAGTGGCCAGCAGGCACAAGGGAATATGAGCTCACAAGAAAAAAAACAACAACGAGGGACGCCTGGGTGGCTCAGTTGGTTGGGCAGCTGCCTTCGGCTCAGGTCATGATCCCAGTGTCCTGGGATCGAGTCCCGCATCGGGCTCCTTGCTCGGCAGGGAGCCTGCTTCTCTCTCTGCCTCTGCCTGCCACTCTGCCTGTGCTCATTCTCTCTGACAGATAAATAAATAAAATCTTAAAAAAAAAAAACAAAAAACGAGACATCCGAAGAATGCAAGCACTATAACATACTGATGACAAACTGAAAGCTGACAGCAGAGGAAGCAGAGTTAAACCACCAGCAAAATAAATATCAAATTCAGATTATAGATGTCCTCAGAAACACAGGGGAGGAACTAGAAATGCCACGGTATGGAAAGAATGATAGATGTTTTGAGGAAGAAGCAATGTCATGTGAGAAACAAGGTAAGTAAACTTTATCGCCCCCTAACTAAATAATGGCAAAAATTAAAAAAACAAAACATGTGTTCATGACAATGCGTAACTACCGCTAGAGAATTCCAACATTCTGGGAGAGAAGGCTGGGTCACAGGGATATGAAATTGTGCTGAGAGACTTGACTCATTTGGGGAGAAGACATGGAGAATTTTAAAAGGTATAAGGTGATAAGGAGGAACACATCAGATGATAAGGGCTGGAGAAAGCTAGAGTTATAGTTTAATTTTAGGCAAACTAGATTTCAAACTCTTGATTCCCTGCCCCCCCCAAAAAAACAGACTATGGGAAAAATAATGATGTCATAAAGTGGTACAAGTATAACAGACCCAAAAAATAATGATTTGTATACATCTGACTCCTTAGCCTTAAAATTGAGAAAGCCATGACTGATGCAACTAGGGGAGAAAGATATAAAACCACCATTTTTAGAAGAAGTTTTAACACTCAGAAATTGCTAGATCCCACAGATTTAAAAAATTAACAATAGTACAAAAGATTGAGTAGAGGATCTGACATTTTTTTTTTTTTGAGGACGAGACATTTTTAAACAAGGACTTAGCAACATTGTTTCTTAGCACATCGGAAGGAAGAGGCTCATGATAGCCTCAAAAGCAGGAAGTCTTGCTGAGAAAGAGACGGAATGCTAACTCATAAAATTAATAATGATAAAGGAAACTTACAGAATCAGAAAAATTAAAGCAAGTCTAAAAGTTTAAAAATCTGCAATGAAAGAGAAAAAATTCGAGGACAGTTGCCTAAACAAGAGTGAGACTTTGATATAAACATGGAACATCTGTCTAGACCTGGGCTAACCCTTCCTCGTCTCCTTCAGTTCTTGGAACTACTACTTAGTCAGCACCTACTCGGTGCTAAGCACCCTTTCACATCGTGTCTTTTCTCCTTCCATCCTTACAACAACTCTATGAGCTACGTACCATTAATATCCCCCATTTTATAGAAAGCTGAGGCACGGAGAAATTAAGTATCTTGCTCAAGGTTACCCAATTTCTAAGTGTGCTATAAGTAAGTAATTAAAATATACTAAATACTAGAATGTGAGAGGTAATATTTGTCATTATATCGCTTCATTTTTTTTAGAGAGAGAGCATGTGCATGGGTGCATTGGAGGGGGGGCACTGAGAGAGAGAGAGAGAATCCCAAGCAGGCTGCGCTCTGACTGAGCCACCCAGGAGCCCCCATTATATCTATTTTTTTTTATTTGAGGAGTTTAATTTCGGGAGGGTTAATAGATTTTCCCAAGGTCACAGCAGTAGGAAGTGATGGAACAGGTACTCGAATCCCATTCTTGAATCCTATTCACTTGAAGAGCCGAAGCATGGGACCACTAAACTGCCTCTCATACGTGAGATCAGCAGTGGCTCCCTATAGACTCCTTTTGAAATTGCTCAAGATACACTGTTAGGCGGGGGAGGGAATTTAACTCCGAAAATAGTATGTAAAATATTTCCTTTAAAAATATAACATACCTTATAAGTGCACATCATATCGTGAAATATATAACAATATTATTTTATTTTACATTAATTTACATTTATTGTATATAAATTTATTTAATTTAATATTTATAATAAATATATAATAAAATTATATATTATATGGAAAGTGGGAAACAGAAAGAGAGAGATAGAGATTGAACAGCCTGGGAAGAGCTTCGGAGTCACACTGTATATATTGGATTCCAGCTCTACCATTTGCAAACGGTGTAGCCTCCAGTAAGATATATAATCTCTCCAGGCCTCAGTTTCTTTGCCATAAGATGGGGCTAATAGGGCACCTGGGTGGCTCAGTGGGTTAAGCCTCTGCCTTCGGCTCATGTCATGATCTCAGGGTCCTGGGACTGAGCCCCACATCGGGCTCTCTGCTCAGCGGAGAGCCTGCTTCCCTTTCTCTCTCTGCCTGTCTCTGCCTACTTTGATCTCTGTCTGTCAAATAAATAAATAAAATCTTTTTAAAAAATAGGGCTATAATGGGACCTGTAAAGATGAAACCAGTCTCTCCATGGCAGCTGCTTACTAAGTATTCGTTACTTTGGTTATTAAAAATGTCTATTTCTGGGGCACCTGGGTGGCTCAGTGGGTTACGCCTCTGCTTTCGGCTCAGGTCATGATCCCAGGGTCCTGGGATCGAGCCCTGCATTGGGCTCTCTGCTTGGCGGGGAGCCTGCTTCCTTTCCTCTCTCTCTGCCTGCCTCTCTGCCTACTTGTGATCTCTGTCTGTCAAATAAATAAAATCTTTAAAAAAAATGCTATTTCTGGGGAACATTTCATTGTTGTTACTTTTGTAATCAAGGAAAATTATTAAATGAAGAATAATAACTCTACTATAATTAAAACAGTGTGATACAGATTCAGAAATAGGTAGATCAATGAACTAGATTGGAGACTTCAGACAAGTCCCCATTATCCTGGGATATTAATGGATAACACGACTGTGGAATCAGTGGGGGAAAGTATGGGCTATTTCATCTCACCTCTGGGGAAAATGTGTGGCTACTCTGGGGGGCAACCCAAAGCTGATGTCAACACAGCATCTCCATTCCTTCTGCAGACGTGCTGGGCCAGGGTTGAGCTAACTAAGCCATCCTGCCGGTCTGTGATGGATCCGTGAGCTGGTTTAATTTAGCGCCACGACTATTGCTTTTTCTCTTCCCTTCTGAGTGTCCGCCTGAGCTGGGAGTCAGGTGGATAAGGTCACCTTAGGTCAGTGTTCTCAGCCCTGGGTGCACAGCAGATTCACACGGAGGGCCTTTAAACCCACAGTGGCCGGATGGGGGGGCACCCTGGGCATTTAAATCACCTCTGGAATAGGGCTCATCCTTCAGTATTTTTAAAGACTCCCTCAGATGATTCCAGCACCCAGTCAGGATTAATAGCCACTACTTTACAGGGTACTATTTTACCAGAATGATATATTAAAGGTTAATTTCCTCAGAGCAAAAGTTCACACAAGTTGTTTATTAAGAGATTCCCTATTCCTGCATTCCTCCCCTTAGGTGATCCTAGTTGGCAGGCATACTTCGCATTTAGATTTTCTTTCGGGAATGTTAATTGCTTGAGCTATCCTAACAGGATGGAATTTTTACTTTTCCCTGGTAGGAGTAAGAGAAGAATCTGTACAGCATGGCTGAACTCGGACCTCTCTGTCTGTTTGGGCAGTCCCCCCAAACCCAGCAAAGTAAGTGGTCCTGTTTATGTATTTATTTTTAGAGATCTATTTATTTGACACAGAGAGAGAGAGAGAGAGAGAGAAAGAGAGCACAAGCAGGGGGAGAGGGAGAGAGAAAAGCTGAGTCCCTGCTGAGCAGAGAGCCTGAGGTGGGGCTCGATCCCAGGACCCCAGGATCACGATTTGAGCCGAAGGCACCCACTTAACTGACTGAGCCACCCAGCTGTCCCAGTGGTCCTGTTGAACTGCCGGAACACATTTGCTACTGAAAATGCAGGACTGAGTCAGTTAACAGCACGGAGAAATCACCAGGCCCCCACTATAGTGCCTGAGATAATAAGGAAACCAAAAGTCTTTCCAAAGTCAGAAAGTTCTGCTGTATCTCCAAAACTTCTTCCTGGTTTCCAAGCAGCCAGCCACCTGCTCTCAGCTTTCACTAAGAACTAAACAATTTAAGGAAGGGAAAAGATTATTCTAGGCCAGAAAGTTTCTGGGAAACTTTAAGTAACCTTGGAGAGGACGTTCCTTGGCCTCTTTCCCTTGTTAGGCATGACCATCTTCTGGGGGGGGGGGGGGGGCTTTGTCTTTTCCTAGTCCGGATCTTTTTTCCTAGGCCTAACCACCTGAGCCCACACTGGAAAAGACCTGTTGACCATGGCTTTGGGGGGACAGGAGCAGTTTAAAACTAGACCACTACAGATAAGGCTGAACAGGGTCAGTTGCTAGATTCACTCGTTTAGGTATCCACAGCGTCCAGAGATGTGTTACTGAGCCAGAAATTATGAAACATCTCCGGTCTTTCTGGAAAGCTGTGAAAGCTGCCCCTTTGGGAGGTGAGGGCAAGTTGCAAATGGAAATGGTTTGGTTGGTGGGTTTAAAGAATTATCTGATAGCTCCGTGCGGACACACTCCTTGTTTTCAGTGCCCATCCCTGACTTCTGGAGCAGCTGCTAGAAAAGCGCTATTGTGCGAACCAAACCTTGCGGCAGGAAACACACAAAGAACACATAAAAAGGCTCAGGGAGGTCCTAGCCAGTCTAGGCCTCTCCCTCCTGCAGGTTGGCCACCAGAGGGGTGGTGGCCCAGGGCTGAGCCCAGGGCTGGCAGAAGCTGTCCCCGCCCCCGTGTTTTAGGCAGTGAGCTTCCCTAGTTGGCCAACGCTCCCCAGCAAATCCCTCTGGTTCCATGTCACACACCTGCCTTCCTTTCCCTTGAGAGATTTTCTGGATCTGTAGGAGGAAGTAAAAGGAGTAGAAAGAGCATGAGTTAGGCACACAAGCAATCAAAAAATGTATCTGTTGGATGAGAGAGGGGAAGGTGGGGAGGAGGATAAGATAACTCAGCCGGCCACTGGGTGCCTATTTGCATAAAGATTGCTACAAATCAGGAAGGAAGGAAGCTGTTTCTCTCTGGTTCCTAAACAAGGGAAAATAAATGAGGCCACAGGCAAAAAGATCTCCAACACAAGGCTCTGTCAAAGGGGGGGGGGGGGGGCGGCGGCAAAGCTACCTGCTGGGGGCCATGGTTTCATTGAACACCCCAAGCTGGCCCTCCCAGGGTTTGGCGGAACAGAGGGTGGAAGGGTTTCCTTCCAATGACATCAGAGAGGCCTTGCAAGAGCCAGCAGATGAGACTTTGTTACAGCTTTGCTGTTTATGCACATTTTCTTAATCTCAAAGGAATTCTGCAGAATGGGGAGGTCACCTGGGGGCTGGGGAGGAATGCTGGTGTCAGCATGGGGCCAGGCCTGGGATGGGGCTGGAAGGGACCCACAGTGGGTAGCCCCAGGATTCTACCCCCACCTGGAGTGATTGGGGGAAGACTCGGGTTCATCCCTTTAGCAAATGGGGCCAGAGGGGACTCCAGCGGACCTGGAATCAGGGAGTCTGAGAATAATCTGGCAAACACATTGGAGTATAATCCAGGGTCTTAATTTTTCCAAAAAAAAGGAAAACAGAGACATATTTATCATTAGGTTATGTTTGCAGTAATTCTGACCTCATGCTCAAATCACAGAATCACAGGATCAGGGGCCCCTGGGTGGCTTAATCACTTAAACGGCCAACTCTTGATTTCGGCTCAGGTCATAATCTCAGGTTGTGAAATTTGAGCCCCACATCAGGCTCTGCGCTGGTTGGGGAGTCAGCCTGCCTAAGATCTCTCCCTCTTGCTCTGTCCCTCGCCCTGTGTGAGTGTGTTCTCTACGTAAATAAATAAAATCTTAAAAAACAAGAAATCACAGAATCAGAGGCCTTTCCCAGAGGCCCCTCCCAACCTTTATAGAAAGCATCCCTAACAGCAACATCAACAGCAGCTACCATTTTATTCCACTGCTTTTTGCCCAGTGTCGGGAGTAGGGGAAGATAAGTGAGGCATTGGCCTTACAAAATTTACGGGGTGCTCTAAAACTTAGTCATCACAATAAATAATACATTAATGCACTGATGCAAAAAAAAAAGTCCACAATGGAGAAAAGAGCAAAATTTTAGAGAAAGGCAGGGGTGCCTGGGTGGCTCAGTGGATTAAGCCTCTGCCTTCGGCTCAGGTCACAATCCCGGGGTCCTGGGATCGGGCCCTGCATCGGGCTCTCTGCTCAGCAGGGAGCCTGCTTCCCCCTCTCTCTGTCTGCCTCTCTGCCTACTTGTGATCTCTCTCTCTCTGTCAAAGAAATAAATACAATCTTAAAAAAAAAATTTTTAGAGAAAGGCAAATGCCATATGATTTCCACTCATCTGTGGAATTTAAGAAACAAAACAGATGAATGTAGAGGAAGGGAAGGAAAAATAAAGTTAAGATGAAAACAGAGGGAAGCAAATCATAAGAGACTCTTAATGACAGAGAAACAAACAGGGTTGCTGGAGGGAGGGCGGTGGGGGGATGGGGCAACTGGGTGATGGGCATTAACCAGGGCACATGATGGAAAGAGCACTGGGTGTTGTATGCAACTGGTGAATCACTAAATTCTACCTCTGAAGCTAATGACACACTACATGTTAATTAAATTAAATTTAAATTTGAAAAAAAGAGTACACTTTCGGTGTTGAGCAGTGAGCAATGCAGGGAACTGTTGAATCACTACATCATACACCTGAACCTAATACAACACTGTGTTGATTATACTTCAGTAAAACAACTAAGACCGAAACAAAACCAAAATATTTCATAGAGAGACGGGATCTAAACCTGTACTTGCTCGACCCCGAGAATGAGCATTGCGTTCCCCTCGCCCTGGTCGCGGCTCCAGCCGAACTCATTCTCATGTTAGGGCTTTTGTACTTGCTGTTCTCTGTCTGGAATGTTCCTCCCAAATCCTTGCAGAGCTGGCTTCTTCTCAATATTTAGGATTTTGCTCTAGTGTCATGGTCTCAGAAAGGCCCTCTCTTCTCTGACTTCGCTATAACATCACCCACCCTATTCTGCGCCCCCTCCTGACCCCTGCCCAGTTACTCTGAATTCCATTACTGTTTTACTTTCCTCAAAACACTCATCACTAGGACATTATGTCACTTGTTTCTGTATTGGCTGATGTCCCTCCAGCCCTTGATACATAGTACAAGCTTGCAATATGTTCATTAAATGAATAAGGTACACGAATGGAGCACTTGTCTACGAGATACCATGCTAAGGGCTTTTTTTTTTTTAAAGATTTTATTTGTTTATTTGACAGACAGAGATCACAAGTAGGCAGAGAGGCAGGCAGGGGGCGGGGAGCAGGTTCCCCGCTGAGCGGAGAGCCCGATGTGGGGCTCCATTCCAGGACCCCGGGATCATGACCCGAGCCGAAGGCAGAGGCTTTAACCCACTGAGCCACCCAAGCGACCTCATGCTAAGGGCTTTATATGTATGGTTTCCACCCCCGTCCTACAGATCAGGAGACTGGAGCTGAGCAGGCTTAAGAGATAATGATTTCAGTTCCTGTAACATAAGATCACGTAGCTGGCAAGTGAACAAAGGCTAAAATCATCCAGATCCAGTGACCGATTTCATCATCCCTACGGTTACCACCCATGCTTTGGGTTCCTTATTTCTCTCTTCCAGGGAAAGAGTTAACTCTTTTATTCCCAAAGCCAGCCCTGCCTTCTCCAGGGAGCCATTGTTGTGGAAACAGTAAAATACCAACCCTTCCCTTGATTAAAAGCACGGCCAGCAGTAGGTCTGCATGTCCAGGGAAGGCTCTGGTATGATCTGTTCATGCATGAGGTGGAGGTCTGCCTCCTTTGTGCAGGTCCGGCCCATACTCTTGTAGAGTGTGCCCACATTCTTCTTCCGTGGAGGCTACGCGCTGTCCAACCGTCCTATCAGGTTTGACTGGATAGTGGTGGATCTGGAACCCAGAGACTAGCTGCGCGGCAGCTAATTTCCTCTTTGGCCTTGTGTTAAAAGCTGCTGTGCTTCTGCTTTCCTCAAGGTGTGTGTGTGTGTGTGTGTGTAAACAAGTTTAGATGCCATAAAATTCACTAATAATTTCACTGACACATGTAACTAGCATCACAGGCCGGTATTAAACATTCTCGTCATCCACTAAGACCTCTCATCCGCAATGACAGTTAAACCTCATTTCTACCCACAACCTCAGGCAACCACTAATCTCCTTTCTGTCTCTGTGGCTTGGCCTTTTCTGCACATTTGATACTGATGGGATCATTCAGTACGTGGCTTTGTGTGTCTGGCTTCTTGCAGTTGCCATAAAGCTTTTGAGGCTCATCTATGTCGAAGCATGTATATATTTTGTTCCTTTTTATGACTGAATAGTATTCCAGATGTGTGATTTGAATGGGGCCGAATAAGCAGCTCTGTCCCCCCTCCCCAGCCCCTTCCTCCAGGCCTCTTTCCTGGAGAAGACTTCCAAGAACCCGACCCACGGGGCCTCCCCCAGCTCTGAGTAACCTCCTTCCAATTCTGTCTTCATGGGAGGGCACACCCGACCCCCCGTCTTGTACTGGGAAACAGGCTGCTTTTCAACATCCTCAACCCAATGTCCTCTGGTGGTCCTGGGTTTCCTTATGAGACTCAGAGCTCTCTGCGGGGAGAAGCTGGGTCCTCAGCTGCTTCTACATTGTTTCAGTCTTCCAAGAACGGTGCTGACAGAAAGCCAGTGCCTGCCAGGTATGTGTGGGAGATGCTTGTGCTTGAAGCCAGGCTGCCTCGGGGACTGTGGACAATCCCCACATTCCTTCCATCCCTTCCGCCCCAGCTGCCGGGACTCAGTGTGTGCTCAGCACCGCAACACTGAGTGCATCCAGCGAAACACAGAGCAAGAGCCTGGCTGCATCAGCTCTGCTGAGGCCATGGGCCCAGATGGCCCTCCAGTCAGTTCTCCAGAATATGCTGGAAATAGTTCTACAGAATATACAAAAGCTCTGGAACGGTTTCTCCTCTGGGAAACAGGGAAGTATCCAGGCCACAGGCTGTTTAGTCAATGAGATTAGGTACCAATAACATAGGCCTGCCCAGAATACAGGAGTGGCTTCCCCACAGCGCTCTCACCTTCTCCCTTACCCTCGCCTTCTGCGGCTTTTCTCACCACTCCCCTCCGACCTCTCCCAAAGTCAGTGGATAATGGAAATTCAAAGCTCCTTTAGAATTTGGGAAAAGCAGTCTTATCACTATCCTAAAGGTGTTACTAGCTCTGTGGAGAGATTTCATCCGCTAGGGGAAGGAGTTCCAAGGACTGCTTCAGTTTTGATGTTGCCCAGCTGTTGTGAGGCTGAGTGCCCAACGGACCCCTCTCAGCTGGCTTTGGTATGATTTCTATAATAGAAGTTCCAGAGAGGTACTGTCAACATGCAACAACTTAGAGGTTTCATATTATAATCTGGATTTCTGTCTTCTCTTGAAAACAAAAACAAAAACAAAAAACCCCAGAAGATCTGGCCATTGGGTTTCCTGCTTTGAAGGACGAGCACCTCCCCAATGGCCTCAGATCCCACGGGTTTTCTCCTGCTCTGAAGACAAGGATCCATTCTCTACGGCGACACTCATTTACATTCCTGCCTGGCCCCTGACAGACTTGAACCTGTGCCCGCTTAAAAGATGATGCCCAAAGAGAATCGTTCCTGGAACTTCCAAAGGTTTAGTAAAGAGGCGAGTTGCTCAGAGATGCTAACTGTCCACTTGGGGTGAAGCCTTTATTTTATCTTACTAGCCACTGCAAAATATAGACAATAGTGAGAGCATGAAGTGGGGAGTGGGTGGTGTTGGGAAGGGGGGGCTCAGCTTGGTCTTAGCTTTCGGCTAGGGTCTAGGAAGGGGAGGTTTGGTGAATTCCTCTCTATGCTCCAGAGCAAAGCCCTGCCCAGCCCTTCACCTCTTCGCACGAGACCGTGACTACAGACCGCTTAGCCTGGTGGCTGGCGCAGACACTGAGAGCACTCCGTGCACACTCGATGGCAAGCATTAGGATTGCCTTTGTCGTTACCGTGATTAAACTCCTGATTTCCTGCCGCTCGGCCGGCTCCCAGCAGGATGGGCTCCTGATACCCTTGCCTCCCAACAACCACCACTGCTACTCTCTATTTCCTGACCTCTTCCAAAAATGCCTCAGATCACTTTGCAGCCCCGCCCTGACCCCTTAGACCTACCCACAGCCTTGCCCCTTTGGCCCTGACTTCTGGATTTCCTCTGGCAGGACTAGCACATCTGTCCTGGATTCACTGCTCCTAGCGGCTCTGGGTCAACAGCTCAGGCTGCCTACTGCTGCCTCTGGCCTAAAATGCAAGCTCTTTGAGGCAGTGCCTCCCCAGTGGGAATCTAGAGATCCGAGGACACAAATGCAGAGGTGCCTGTGACTCTCAGGGGAGTGATGCTCGCCCTGAGAGCAGGCACACGTCAGGGTCAGCCTTGTTCCCTGCTGTATCCCCAGTCCCTAGGTACACAGCAGGTGCCCAGTAAATGCTTATTGAATGGATAAAGGAATTAATAGGCGAATGAACGAAGGAGTGAATGAAATGGATCAGAGACCTGAGTAGTAAGAACTGTATACATTCTGTAACTCTCCCAGATGGGTTGGTTTTGCATTGGTGCTTATTTTTCTTTCATGAGTAGGGATAAAATCATTAAGAGGAAGACAGTCTGTGTGCTGGCCTTCTAGGGGAAGAAGCAGGGAGATTTCCTCCTATACTAGAGTCAAGCCCTAAGTAGGGCATGGGGTCAGTGGTGGTGACCTCCAAAGGAGCTGGGAGGGAGGGAGAGAAGGCAGCACCCACAGCATAGGAAGGCCAGACAGCTTGGGGAGCCAGCTGGGGACTGAGAAGCCACGGAGAGCCATGCAGGAGAGAAGGCTGCTGGGATTTTCCTCCCACAGGGGCCACTAGTGAAACACCTGCTCCAGAAACCCTAACCCTGATTTGCTACTGACCTTAAGCAAGACGCTCACTCCATTTATGGGTGAGTCATCTGGGGCCCTGCTCTGGGGTTGTCAAAAGGCAGCCACCTTGTAAATGCAGCTGGTTATTAGCCCCAAATGACATAAAACCAACAGTATCACCACCACGGTACATGGCCTTCCTCTTCCGCTCAGTTCTGTTTCTCTTCCTGCCTGTTTTCCATACTGAGTGGATAGCTAAGGCAGTGTGGGCTTACCAAGCCCCAGACCGATGAAACCACTTCCTTCCCTCGGAGCAGTCCCAGCTTCGTGAGCCCAGATGTGGCTTCTCCTCCCCACTGCCCCCACCTGTCCATCTGTCCCCAGAGGTGAGCCATGGACCACTTTGGGCAATGAGAGCCAAGATGAAAGTAGCAGGCCCTCAAGCATTGGCCAGCAGATGGCTACTTCTTCTCTTTCTTCTGGCCATGTGTCTCTCTCTTTGGACACACGTTAATTTTAACCAACCTCTGTCACCTTCCTGAGGTTGGTTGTCTTTCACCATGACTCTTCTGGAAATTGGAGCTTTTTTATTTCTGGGGGACAGCAAACCTGGGGTGTGCCCCGAAGCCTGGGATGGGGGCCAAGTCTGAGCAGCTTTAGGCCTCTGGGATGCTGCCCCTTCTGACTCCCTGCCTCATCCATTCCCTCCCATCACGATGATGTTATAGCTGGGGAGCACCAGGGAAGGCCCTTTTCATCATATCTTCGACTGCCTTACCTTAGAACTCTTCCCTCTTGTGCACCTGGCTTGGCTCAGTCAGTGGAGTATGGAGCTCTGGATCTTGCGGTTGTGAGTTCAAGCCCCACGTTGGGCGAAGAAGCTAGCTAAAATTTAAAAAAATTTTGTTTTAAATAAGAAGAAAAAAGAAAAAGAAGAACTCTGCCATCTCATTTGTTACTCAGGTTCCAGAGGAACAGATACTCCGCAATATGCATCTCCTTGCAGTAGTGATAATCACAGCTAAAATTAATTAAGCATTTATTTGGTTTGACCAGGTGTTACACCAAACACTTCATTATCTCACCTGATGCTCATAACAAACCCACAAGGCATGCGGTATTATTTCCTTCATTCTTCAAATGAAAAAAACGGGCTTAGAGAGATTAGGTTACTGGCCCAAACTCACCAGCCAGTAAGTGGTAGAGCAGGAAATCTGAACCCAGGAAATGAGCCTCCAAAGCCTTATGTCCTGTTGCCATTTCCATATCCTCTCATTGGCCTGAGGGGTCGAGGGAGGAGGGGAGGTCCGTACAAGGGTTTCCTTTTGGGACTGTCAGTAAGCAGTCTCTAGGGGTGGGAAGCCAACATATGTGAGGAATTTGAGGAGGCTATCTGGTCCCCCCAGTTCTCAGCTGGTGGGGAATGTTTGTGCCAGGTAGAATCTGGCACCTGGCAGGTCTGGTGGCAGGGCATCTCTTCGTGCCCCCAGAATTATCCCAGTCTTCCGATCCGAAGCCTCATCTCACAGGATCCCCTCATGAGCCAGCCTCTGACCAGCTCCCAGGGGTTCATGGTCTCGTGGGGCTAACAAACTCCTCTTTTAACCCCCATGTTCCCTGTCCCCACCTTCTTCCTCAGGAAAGCCTCCCTCCCGCCAGGCCTTGTCTGAAAAGGTCCCTGCCTTGAAGGAGACCAGCGCTTGAGCCGCAGACCCAAGGAACAAGTCCTCACCACCCATCAGTCTCCTGCCTTGGCTGGGCCTCTGTCTGGTACCACCTGAGCTACTCTGTCTCCAGGGAAACCGCCAGATTACCTGAGATTAACACAGCCTGGCAGAACTCCACCCTCACATTTACGGATCTATAGGGAATCTGACCTAATGGCACCAAACCCTTGTATCTAAAACAGGGAAGTATGTTCCCCCTGGGACTTCACGTGCCAATTCTCAGAATCTTTCTTGTCACGGAAGAGGAAAGGGAAATTTATTTTAAATCTCAGCTTTTTTCGTCCTTTTTTCAAACCCAAACCCTTGTTTCCACCTCGTCAAACCCTTGACCTCCACTCCCTGTCTTCTCTGGCCTTTTTTTTTTTTTTAAAGATTTTATTTATTTTTATTTATTTGTTAGAGAGAGAGAGAGCACAGGCAGACAGAGAGGCAGGCAGAGGCAGAGGGAGAAGCAGGCTCCCTGCCGAGCAAGGAGCCCGATGTGGGACTCGATCCCAGGACGCTGGGATCATGACCTGAGCCGAAGGCAGCCGCTTAACCAACTGAGCCACCCAGGCGTCCCATCTGGCCTTTTTTTTAAAACAGAAAATTTGCCCATAAACTGCTCCCTGTGCACACCCACATGCTTATTTTTTTCTCATCACAAAAGTGAAATACATCCATTGAGGTTTGAGATGCCTCAGGAAGACAGAACCACCAGGCCCTGCTGAGGGACTGGATGGGGAGGGTCAGAGAAAGAGAGGAATCTGAATGATGTGGAGATTTCTGGCCTGAGCACACGGATATGGAGACGAACAGAAGGAAGCTTCCTGTAGGGAACTCATAGTCCCACTTCCTGAAAGGGGGCTACTCTATCCAAGACAAAATGAAGAAATTTGGGAAGTGTGTCCTATCTTCTGATATGGAGCCGAGGGACGGGGAGCAAGGCTGGCCCGTGGGAGGCGGGGACCCACGGTGTTTCTGTCATCTGTGTCATCGTGGATGGACCACAGTCAGAGCGGCTTCAGTGATGAGAGAAGACTCTGGGCCAGCAAGAGGAGGCAGGGGGCCCAGGGAGGAGGCCGC
>RCUC01099066.1:0-14169 GCA_003697995.1 Taxidea taxus jeffersonii | reverse complement strand
TAATTTTTATATGTGACACAAGGTCAAAACTTTTAAATCATTAACTTGGATTGGCATCTAAGATCACATAATTCACAAATGGATTGCGTTTAAATATCATTTGATTTAATGCCTGAACTAACAAATTCTTTCTAAAATAGTCATCGAATATTTTTTTCAACTAAGGCTATCTTTGACTTTTCTTTCAAAATTCAACTGAAATGTTATCTATTGTTGGAGGTATTCCAGAACACCTCCCTCTTCAACATACACTTATCTTGACTTAAGTGACTCATTTCTGAGCTCGTCCTAAAGTACCTACCATAATATACTCTACTTTTAATTCTCTTTGACTTTCAAGAATATGTTAATCCATAAAGCAGAAATTATATCTTAACTTTCCTTGTATTCTCAAAGTGTACTTGTCCCAAAAAATGAATCCAGAGGACAATTTTCCAGCTTCCTTGCCTTATAAGAGGAATCGTTTGTTTGGGCTGAGTTAAATTACAGCAACATATTTTTCTTCACTGCACTCAACATATTCCTATTTCGGCCTTAGATCAAGTAAAGTTCATCTTTTACATGAGAGTCTTCTAATAATTTTGACACAACCATCCTGGCCTTCCCCAATGTGGAATCTTCTGATCTAAAGCAAACTTCTTCAGACCCTTTACTAACCCTTAATTGCCTTCTTCATTCAGCTATGACTTTTGTGTTGAGAGTTGGGGCTGGGGGTGATAAAGCCATTTTCTTTGGAGTTTCTCATAGTAAAAATACAGGAACCAATGTAAAATTCTCATAAAATCCCACAAACTATTTGGAATCCCTTTAGAAAATTAGTTCTGAATCAGGAGATGAGAAACTATACAGAAGATATACACGCAATTATTCTTAGTTTGAAAATGGGGCCAATTCCAATTTTGCAGTTTGCACATCTCTCCCCCCTGGAACGTTCAGAGCAAATCCTGACTCTGTCCATACCTCTCGGGTCACTCCGATCTTCTATAGGTACACGAGCTTCTTTAGAATTGTCCTGCACTCTTCCCAAGAAATGAGCTCATTTTCCTGATAGAAATTGTTAAGATTTTTGCAAACACACACATGGAGACTCGTAGCCTTCTTGATTGCCTAAATTAAAGGGTATCATAATATCAGATTCTTGTTTCTCATTTCCTCTCTTCTCATAGTCTTTCCATGCTCCCTGCTCCCGCCCCGTGTCTGCCTCTCTCTCCTTGATCCTTGTTTGAACTGCATAGGTCCATTTCTACATGGAGTTTTTACAGTACAGCACTGTAAATGCATTTTCTCTCCCTTATGATTTCCTTCGTGATTCTTTCCTCAAGCTTACTCTATCGTAAGAGTGCAGTATATAAAATGCGTATACAAAATAGATGTTAATCGACTATTTATGTTATCAGTTAGTCTTCCAGTGAGCAGTAGGCTATTAAGTTTGGGGGGAGTCAAAAATTATATATGGATTTTGTACTGTGTGGGGGTTGGACCCTGCATTGCTCAAGCATCAGCTGTGCTCTTTGCAAATAAGATGTATAAGTTAAGGAGCTCCAACTGAACTAAACCCAGCCCTCATATTTCATTCACAGTTTTTATCCTACTGCTTTGGGAGTAAAAAATACTGAGTTCTAAGTTTGCAATGACAAATGTAGAATTCATCTCGAATTCATGTATGGGTGACATTTGCATGTTGATTTCCTTGCCCGTCCTAATGGTTAAATTTCAAAGCACATCTTTCCTTTTATCTTCAGCTGAATGAGACATCAGAATAAGGGCCAGATAAAGGCGGAAGTCCTTTGTCTGAAACTTCCCAGGCCTGGCCAGCTGTGATGAAAACTGTCTGAAGTTTCACAGGCTTCTTGTCTGGCCTCAAGCTGCTGTTTGCCTCTTTTATTTTGGAGATTTTAAAGGAATATTGCATTCTAGCATGCAATGTCACAAGGGACCATGGAAGTCCCATTCATGGTGGCATCTGAACGTATGTTAGATTAAATCACTTATTAGATAATAAACCACTAATTACACAGGGGATATGTGCTGGCTCTTATTGTAATCATGTTAATTTCTAAGGTCAACCTAGTATTAGGTTATATCACGATCTGAGCCCCACGGAGATAGTTTGTCCCTCTTACTGATAAATCTAACCTTTTAATTATGTTTAATTATCTGATATCCCCATATAGGTGATGAGATCATGTGTTTTGCTTTAGGTTGTGTATTTTTATATATAAAATCTGTTAGTAGAACCATCAACAAACAAGATGCCATCTGATGATAGAGGAGAAGGGCGAACAGACTGATCATATCAAATTACGTTTAGTCAATTTTGAATAAGAAATAATGGCGGTTTGATCTAAGCAGCAAGTAAATTCAGACAACATGATTTTAAAAATTCAGACAATTATGTTAGAGAATGGCATTGGCATAATTAAGGCTCTAAGGTATTCCTTCAGTTTTGTTTTGTTTTTCTCACTTTCTGTGCATATATATATATATATATATATATCCCTAATTCGGGGGAGATACCTATAGTACATCTCCGGGAATAAAAAACATCCTGTGGTTATCTGAGCCTGCGGTATAATTTATGTTGTCTAGCATTGTTTTAGAGAAAAAAAAAACATTTATTATTTCCGAATATTTTGTTCTCTAAAATAGTATAAGGGCAAGTACATATAACACATCATACAATATCTTGAATCCAAACAGGTCAGGAAATTTTGATAATTATACACAGAGGGCCCTGAACCATTTTTGGATTTAGCTCCTTGAAGTGCTAGTCACTAAATCAGGTCGGCCCACTTCCTCACACCCTTCTATGTTTCCTTCATGCCTGATGGCCCAATCTACTTAGCCTGACCTCAAGGCCTGGCACTCTGCCTCCAAGTTCCTTCTCCCTCAAGTCTGCCTCTTGTCCTGCACATCTTACACCTGTCAACCTGCCCTACTCAATTGTCCCAGAACCTCCTCTGTGCTTTTTCACATCCCTGCCTTTGATAGGGATGTCCCCCCAGGAATGCTCATCAGCGCCAACTCTGTTACCGTCCCCACTGTTCTGTGAGTCTAATCCAATTGCCTGGTCCTTCATGAAGTTTCCCATTTGCCCTCTTTTCTTTACATCATCATAAACCTGTTTGTGAGTCTTCCATAGCCATGATTTTGTGCCGCATTTTAGCTAGATCTTCTTAATAACATAATAAATATCTTGTCTATAAAGACAGTGTTTTCTTAATAGGAGAATCTGCAGTACAACCCATCCAGTGCCGTATAAATGTCAGAGGACAAAGGATGACTGTAGTCACCTGAGTCCAAAGATAATTTCAAATATTTTAGTTTTTGTAATGGCAGCAACTCGCTCCCAATTTTTATTCCAGTTATCGGTTGCGGTTTACCAGACCAGCTCAAAATTGAGTGGCTTTCAAGAGTATTTATTGTTTTTTTTTTATGACTCTGTGCTTTAGCAACGTGGGGAGTTCTTCTGCTGACAGTTCCTGGGATCCCTCATGTGACTACAGTCATTCATGGTTAGGCTAAGGCTGGGAGTTCCAAGATGGCGTTGGTCACAGATCTCGCTACTTTGGCTATAAACTGGGCTTCCTTGGCTTTCCTCCAGCCAACCACTCATCATCCATTAGACATGACTTAACTTCTTCACCTTATCGTGGTTTCAGGGTTCCAACACAGAAATGGCCCAAGTGGTCCACCCTGTGAAGACCTGGGGTTTGGAATTCATACAGCTTTACTTCAGCCATGTTATAACAGACCAAACAACTCACCAAGCAAATTAAGGGGGGAGGTGAGATAAACTCCACTTCTTGATGCAAGGAGTTGCTATGTTCTCAAATTAACTTCTCATTATTGAATCCCTTCCACTTTTTCTCCCTCTCTTTGCCCAAATTTGCAAGAGTTAACATTCTGTTGCTCCAAGAGCTTCTCCTGCTAGCTCATCCAGTTCTGCAACCACTACTACCACCAGCAGTAATAACAACAAGCCCTTGCCCCTTGCCTGTTATACTCCAGTTCCTTTACATACATCATCTGTATTCAAAAACTCCATTAAACACATGTGATTATTAAACCAAAAAAATATGAGATTTATCCTCTTTAGGGAGCTGGGGTATATATCTGGGCTTGTCTATAGAAATCTGTGTTCTCTCCATTCCCTCTAAGGGGATCTACAGAAGGATTTGGCCAAAAAATAAATATTTACTGAGCACCTGCAAGCACGAGGCAGAAAGAGTACAGAGCTTTAGTAGAATGTCCGGTCTGGCTCCCGCCTTCCCACTCATTCCTTGCCTTCCTTTGGCTCCTCTGTATGTCAAAAACACAAAACCTTCCCTATAGAATCACCCAGCTGTCAACGAATGTTTCAATTTCTCACCTTTAAGCCAGAAAACTCAGAGTTTAATATCTGTATGTTATTTTTTCCTCATCATCTTTTTCTTTTTTTTTTTTCACTTAATTTTATTTTTCTGACCATGTAATTTATTTGTCTTTAGGGTTGGTATTTAAATTTAGGACTGATGACTATGACAACATGTAATGCAGTTCAAACTTCTGAGGTTTCGTTTTGTTGTTGCTGTTGCTTTCTTTCTGTTGTTTGTTTTGAATCAGTGTAGTTAGGTGGTTGGATCATCTTCTAAGATGTCTTCAGAATCTAGGCTGCTACTTCCTGGACCAGTATTAAGAGCTGCTTCCATGAGTGGAAATGGGGAGGACAACAGATGACTTATGCAAAGGGCCAGTGGTAAGTTAATGCACTAAGTGATGAAAGATGAAAGAAGAAGGAGAATAAACTGTCCAGGGGGCAATTTTCTTCACCTTCATCTCTCTCCTTTTCAGTCGAAAAATGAAAAAAAAATCATTTAGGCATCTTTGGTATCAGCATCCTGATCTCTTTGGATCTGCTGTTATGTTCACTTGGATTTAGGAAAGTCTCACATATCATTTTTCAAAAGGCACAGAAGAGGAAATATGGCAAAATGAAAACCCTTCTAGGAAATTCACCTTAGACTCAAAACTTAAACTAAAGCAAAGTGGAGACGCACACAGTTTTCCAGTGGAATTTGATTTGAATGTGAAGACTCTTCAAAACAGTATTTTTTTCAATAGTTAATTTGAGCACATGAAAAAGGAGAAGGGAAATGGTTTCCAAAATCTCCTTGTTTGACACCTTGCACCGCTGCATAAAAGACTCATGCAAAATGTAGTAGGAAATACCATGAATTCCATCTCCACCTCTGTCTCCATCCAGTGGGTCCTGCTGTGGAGGTCTTAACTCTACTTGATGGGAAGAACACTCCAGAACTCTGGGAGAAACAGAATAGGATCTGCAGAGCAGGGCCCACTGGAAGGAGATGGAGATGAAGTTCCCGTTGTTTTATAATGTTCTTTGTGTAACAGAAGGCCGACTTTTCTCAATTAGTGTATCAATCCCCCCATTTTACTCTTCATGTGTAAACACACTCAACATCACCAAAGTTGATGAAAAGACTAAGTTTAAATTTTGTCCTGAGAGCCTATATTTCTTATTACCTTTCATAAGAAACAACTAGATAAAGGAGAGCTACCAGATAATAAAAACCAGAAAAGCTAAAGCCCTTTGTACCTTATAATAGTTCTATATGGTTGTTGCTAAAAATTGGTTTTATCCTCTTTCAATAAATAAGAGTATTCCATCCTATGGAAATGGCCATTCCATCTTATTGAAAACCATGGAAATATTTAGCAATGTGGCGATGTCTTGAAGAATGGGCAGGCTACCCACATAGGTACACAAAATGGAAACATTTCATAATGGAATAAAAAGGAAACAAGGATATAATCATCTTGTGGGCCCCAAGGAAAGGACATGCAACGTAAATAGTTTTCCCTATTTCTCTCTCTGGGGACATACAGGCTTTTTTCACTACTTCATTTTGTGTATTGATTTTATTTTTGTCCTCAGAATGGCTTCCTCTCAGATGCTGATTAGAGTCTTCCAAAGCTAATTTTAAATTCTCATAGAAGAGAATCTCATGGGTCTAACTTGGGCTAGATTTCTACTCTGGGTTCAAAGTAGTTATGGGTACCTAATGCCCCTTCAAAAGAACTCATGATGACAGATGGTCAGAAAAAAAAAAAAAAAGTGGGGGGGGCATATTTTATTTTCTAAAGAGAGCATAGAAAATGAAGGACGTAATTGGTAGAGAGTATAGTTGATATTTCTGGTACATTCTACCTTTATATTTTCCCAGGTACATGTTTATTGCTAAATGATAAACTAATCCAATGCATAGAGCCTAAAAGAGAAGTGGCATGTTTCCTGTGTGTGCACGAGTCAGGTGGTCAGTCCTGCGGCTCTGGGCCAGGCTTGGCTGATGTCACCTGGGTTCATTCCACAGCTGCTGAGAGCAGGCAAGTTGGCTGGGAGCTCACTGGTCTGGGATGGGCTCACCCCTCCCCTCCCCATGTTTCCCTTCATCTTCTAGCAGAGTACCTGTGCATATGCTCAGGGCAGATTGAAGGGTCTAACAGAGAGAGAAAAAGCACACAAAACCTCTTGAGGTCTAGTTTCAGAACTAGCATTATACTGCTTCTGAGCATTCTATTGGTTAAAGTATGTCTCGAGTCCAGTCCCACTTCTTGGCTAAGGCAATAGACTCCTCCTCCTGGAAGAACTTCAGAGTCACATTGTGAAGGGAGGGGCCATGGGGAAGCCCTGAATTGGTGTCACCATTGTAAGCATCTGTTACTTTTGTATCTTTATTTATCTCATCCACTTATCACTTTACCCAACCAACTCTCTCTTTTTGCCTTTCTATTCTTTTTTCAGAAAGGGCATGTCTTCTTGGACCCTCTTCAGGATGTTAAACATCTTCTAATTATTTTTTTCTATTATCATGGTTCCCTTACTAGATCATTTTCAGACACATGGTCTTCCTAAAATTTTCAGGGTAATAGTTCTTTTATTTCATCCTAAAGTATCCATACCAGGGCTTTATTTTTTAAAAACATATGTTTTTAGAAGATTGTATTTATTTATTTGACACACAGAGAGAAACAGTGAGAGAGGGAATACAAGCAGGGACAGTGGGTGAGGGAGAGGAAGGCCTCCTACTGAGGACCCTGGGATCATGACCTGAGCCGAAGACAGATGCTTAACCAACTAAGCAAACCAGGCGCCCCTAAAAACGTGTTTTTCACAACTTTATTTGTTTAAAATCATGGTATAAGACCTTTATAGTTGGGCTGCCTGGGTTTAAATCATAGCTTCAGTACTTACCATCATATAACTGAATTCAGAAGAATGGGGATTATTGTACCCACCTCCCTGAGTTTTATGAGGATTAGTGATTAAATATCTCTAACTGGGAGGAATAGCGCCTGGTCCCATGGTAACGTCTCTGTGACTTTTAGTATTATCATTGCGCTCATCAAATAAAGAAGAATGTATCCAGACTCAACATTTTGACTGAATGGGCCGACGCTTTGCTTGACATTTGTTTGCTGAACAAAATTTAACCTCAGGGATGTAGCTGTAGGATGTAGCTGTAACCTCTGGGGGATGTCCAGAACTCTTAATGTCTCTGTGAACAATTATAATCCACCTTGTGCTGTGCCTTCTCCTGCGCTTTATTTGTGGGGTCTACACTACCAACGGGTTTAACGAGTGGGCTGAGGAGGGAGGGGAGAGAGAAGAGGATCAGCTATAGTCATTCATGGTCCGTGTAGGCCCCGCTTCTCTGCCTGAGCCTGCAGGGGTGTGGATCAGGTTCGCTATCTCTCCAGCATCTCTTACTCCGTCAAGGCTGGTCTGTTTCATGCGATGACTCACACAAGGGCACTGATTGGTTAATACACCCAACTCTGTCTGACTTCCAATTATTGAAAATTCCTTCCAGATCCAGGCCTTGGGTTGTCTGTCAATCTTAGTTTATAAGGTCATAAATTTGCATCTTTTCTGTCTTTACGTAGTTCTTTTAGTGGGAACTTGGGAGAAGCTTTGTACAGCGCTTCTAGACAAAGGCCATTCTTAAACCAGAAACTTTGTTCACCTAATTGCCATGTTTATTTGGCTCTTGTTTTCATTCAACCTAAAAATTGCGATGTGAACATTATCCAAGAATAACTCCTACTTAAGTAAACATAGTATGTTATTGAATAAGAAGCACATCGAATTTTAAACTAAGAATTCTAAGGTTTCCAGAAAACAGGTTACCTTCTCATGGAGGTTTTTTTGTGGGGGAGGTAGTAAGTGACTTGTGACCCCCAAATGAAAACAAATTCTAAGATCTCAATGGTGATAGTTGGGTATCATTTTGTTTAAGAAGTTTAAATATTGTAGATATAAGACTCTTAAAACATAAGGAATATTATTTAATATTTGCATGTGTCTGGATTATGTTTTTTTTTCTTTTCTTTCTTTCTTTTTTTTCTTTTTTAGAGGTAGAGTTTGAGTGAATAAGAGATGGAAAGATATTTCTTCCTGGCTGAAAAATAGAATTTGAAAATAGGTATTTTGAACTTGTGCAGTTTTTATTTCCTAAATCTGTCACTAACCAGAGAGTCATTTTTTCTGTGGTTGGCTGTTACTTATGAGTAAGTTATATTTTATGAAATTTTAAATTTGCAAAATATTATTTGACATGTTTCTTTGGAATGCTGTTTATTCTGACCCCCTACTTACCAAACTACCCATGAAGGGACAACTTTATGCACAAAAAAACACATTTGTAAGACGTATGCATAAGGTGTTTAAAGGAAAAGCTAACACCCTAATAGTTTCAACCCGTTTATCTAGGTAAGTGCTACAGTGCGGAGTCCTGCATGTTGAACAGGCTACTTGGTGGTCCTGGTTACCAGTATTTCCCCAGTGGCAAACAAATCACCTGGGAAAATCGATGTATTGAGAGGTATGTATTTGTTAAATCCGACTCAGACATGGAGCCATGAACAGGGAGGCAAACAAATGCTAACAAATTGATGAGTCTGATTAAATTCAGTGAGTAATTTAGCTATATTTTAAAAAGCAATGACATATAAAGTAGACTAAAAAAATAACATTGTCATCAAAACAAAAACAGAACAACCAGCCAATTTGACTGACTGAAAAACAAACTCCAACTTTTTAGCGACTTGGTTCGGTTTTATGACGAACCCCTTCGTGACACTTGTTGTGACATATACAACCAGTTAGTAGATCTCCATCTCTGAAACCGACTTGGACAGGATCTAACAGAGTTATTTCTGAAAGGGTCTAATCGTGTTTGCTTATTGGTAGTAAAAGTGATTGGAAGAGTTTTGAAGTTTTGAGAAGTCCATTAATGTGTTTCCCCATTTCGTTAATAGTTTCTCTGTGAATGCCAGGCTCATTACATTGTCTTGTGAGAGCATCTTCCCGAGATCCCTGTTAGGTAAGGTTAATAGACTAATCTGTTCTCTCACTTACCCCCCAAAATTGCTGATCCATCTTTCTGTATCTTCACACTTTGGATTCTCACTTGGAATTGTATTTGTGTGTCCCCTTGGTAATAATTACATTTAAAGCTTGTCTTCTAACTGAACTTTTACTCTCATTAATCACCTTGTCTGAACTGTTACTTTAATTCTCATACTTTGGTGTTATTCTGGGAAATTTCCTAATTTCTATGAGAAAGAGCCCAGCTTTGGAAGTGTTTTTAGATAGTATTTTGGTATGCAAACTTTTTTTTTTTTTTGATGCAGGGGTCATAATTTCCAAGCCAATAGAAAAATCATTTATATACTTGGGCAACCATAAGTCTATTTCTCGGAACAATAGGGGAGGATATCTGAAGCTAGAATGTGTTGGGAAACCTATATCGTGTAGTCACCATAATTACAAGGTTTGGTCACAGAGAACAAAGCGGTTGACTGACCAGCAGACTTGTAAACCACCATATTACTTACATTAGTTTCTGCTTGGAATCTGTTGATAGAGGCTACAGCTCCTGGAAGAAATGATTTAATGTGGATTCAATGTTATAACAAAAAGTAATTTTTGAACACCATCCCTATGGAAAAAGTTATCCCAAATTCTTGGCTCCCCCAGGTGCTGCTTCCACAGAGAATTTCTGACCACAATGCAGATGAAGAGATAAGAATAGTAACATATTTGGGGTACCTGGGGATTCGGTCAGTTAAACGTCTGCCTTTGGCTTGGGTCATGATCTCGGGTCCTGGGATTGAGCCCCATGTCAGGCTCCCTGACCTGCAGGGAGTCTGATTTTCCCTTTCCTTGTCCTTCTGCCTTTCCCCCCAACCTTGCTTGTGCTTACTCAATCTCTCTCTCTCAAATAAATAAAATCTTTAAAAAAAAAAAAGATTAACATGTTAAATCAAAGGCAGGCACTTTTCAACCTAAAATACTCAAAGCAAGATAGCTTGGAAAGAATAACATTTTTACACACACACACACACACACACACACACACACACTGCAAAAACCTACTGTACCCCCTATCTTAGGGCCTTAGACTGTCATTTATGTCAGTATCATTCGATCTCCAAATCACGGGTGAGTGGTTTCTTTATGGTGAGCACTGGCTGTGTGAAGCTAAGCTTCTTTAAGTTACAGAAAAACGAAGTAGAAGTAATACATAATAGGACCATGGAATAATGACTTTGTCTCATTCTGGTCTAACAAATAAAGTGGTTTCTCTTGGAAAACAGTGTGGACAAAAAAATCCAATTCCAATGTGGACCATAATATTTTAGATGTGTTGTTCTACAGAAAAGCAATAGTAGTTAGATAAATTAGCATAAGGATTTGATTTCAGTCTCTCCCTGTTTTCATTTGTGTTTCTGGAATAGGGATGGTTGCATCTGATATTTTTGTTTTGGGGGGATATTAGCTTTTCTCCTCGCGCCTCTTTTATAGTTTTGAGGAGAAGGACATTTCACTGCCTTAAGCACCAAGTTTCAAGTGAGTATGAGAAAGTATGCACTATAAAATATGCAATGACTTAATTGATTAGTGAGGTGGTCTTTTCTATTCCTTTGCCAAAGAAAGCTCAGACTAAGAAATCTTATGTAATATAATGCATCAGCAGCTCTACCCCATAATAACAAACCCAAACCTTTGTAACTTAGAAAGGTGGTGTGAGAGAGTGTTTGTCTCTTACATTTTGTCATCAATCTTTTCATCTCTATTAGAGCTGATTCTGGAGAGTTTATGGTTAAGTGGAAAGTACAGATTATTCATGGATCTCACTGAAGTTAATGAGTTTAATCTACTTTCTGTCAAACTTGAATCAAGTTGTTAATTAGGAGGTAAATTGGCCAATTTAATTTCCCCCTACGTTCCTCCTCCCATTTTCTGCTCTCTGGAATATAAATAATCATGAGTTAGGCAAAAGGTCAAGAAGAAAGTTAGGGAAAGGGGTTTGAATACTTCAGGGACCATAATCTAAGATCTTGAATGAGCAAAAAATAAATTATCTTCTTCATTTTTTCAGTGGCTATCAAATTTCTCATAAGGACAAGCCCTCTTAAAAGGGAAACAACAAAATCAAAGCTAAAAATCAGGAGAGCTTTGTTCTAATTTTCCAGAAATTAATTTTCTTTTTTTTTTCATCTTCCTTATAGTGACATACCAGATGCTTTACTTTTAGGCTAAATATATTTTTGTAATTTCCCACTTAATCTGTTCCAAATAGTTACAATGTGTAGGTCTGGGTAGCTAATTGCTTTTCTTGATTCCCTTTCAGGTTTTCAAACAATGTTTACAATTAATCACTCTTTTTTTCTTTCTTTTTGCTGTCACTTGTTTGTTCTACTTCTTTGCTTTTAATGCCCCTTCCTTAGATGTCTCAGCCAAGAGCAGCATCATAGGGCCACCAACTTAACTCTCATGAATGCAAGCTGGTTTTCCAACCCATTAGTGGCCTTCACCCGTCAAGTGTTGGGCAGCTAGAAATGAAGAAGCAGAACTTCGGTTTACATATGTTGACATGAACGACTCAGTTACACCCGTTATGAGAGTAACTGCTTAGCTCATGATGAGTGAATAGGTTATCCAACAAGAAACAGAAAACACAGAAATGGGCCCTCTATGGGAGCAGGGTAGCAAGGTGCTGACAGCTTAATGAATGACTTGTCTGTTATGACAGTGGGACACCTTGCAATGCCAAGTGCAAATATTTGAAAGAATATGCAATGCAGGAAATGTATATGCGTTCTACATATAGGACACTTAGATTGCCTGTATCACTAACAGATGGGCAGAGTTTGAGAAATCTTATTTTATAATGTGCAACATCACCCTTGTCAGATACACTTTGAGATCTAAAGATAAATGGAGCATGACACTCAGAATAAAATGGGAATTCCACTCTATGTACTTTGGGACTGGGGGCCTTAGGAATAGATGAGATCGACATAGAATAGTACCCATAGTTTTTACAACTCTAACTCTGATCTCATTTATAACTTAATCATACACAGCTCTAGGCACCATCTGAGACGAAATGGGCAAGGAGGGGGCGCCTGGGTGGCTCAGTGGGTTAAGGCCTCTGCCTTCGGCTCAGGTCATGATCTCGGGGTCCTGGGATGGAGCCCCACATCGGGCTCTCTGCTCGGCGGGGAGCCTGCTTCCCCCTCTCTCTCTGCCTGCCTCTCTGCCTACTTGTGATCTCTGTCTGTCAAATAAATGAATAAAATCTTAAAAAAAAAAAAAAGAAATGGGCAAGGAGATCATTTGAGAGATGCCTTGAAATAAAATTAAATAGTGTACGCATGACTAAGGAGCCAACAGATCAGAGTCATAAGTGGTTCCCTTCCTCTTTCTGATCAGGAGATTACCTGCATCAATGCTAAAGAGCAAGCAAATATCTGAGCTCACAAGAAATGGCATTATTTTTCAACAGACTCGTATTAGTGTTATAACTCAGATAATATTCAATTAAACCGGTGTAGGTCAATGACTGACTGAAGCTTCGAATGGATCCCGCGACTCTCATCCATGCTTGCATACATTCTTGTAAATACATTTGTTACCCATAATAGATAATCACGGAAACAAGAAATTAAATTCACCAACTGCAGAGATTAAGGGTCCTTTTAACATCTGATGGGTGAAAGTGTATGCAGGGTAGACTAGCTAGTGTAATGTTTTCAATTAAAGAAATAAAGCAGGAGATGGGCAACCCCTGAAACCTGTAGATACTCACATTGTTGAATTTCATTAATGCCAATTCATTAGCCAGATTAAAGCCATGGAGAAGTCTCCCTCTTGGCTCATCGTTACGTGCATGCCCATTCATTATTCATCAGTTTTACTGGCAAATGGCTCAGTACCAGGTGCTTTGCTGAATGTTCTAGCTAATGGCATACTGCCTTCAGAAATGTACTGTATCAAAGCCCTAAAAGCAAACCTACAGATTGCTATTCTTAGCTTCCCATTCATTCTCTGGCAACTCTCCCAGCAACATTGGCTTTGTAGAGCCTTGCTAAGACGGCATTTCTTCCCAGCCACAAAACAATTCTGTAGGAATAAAGGTTCCAAGACAATAGGAACTCACATGAAGCTGGTGAAATATGGGTCCCCTACAGCTGGCTAGACTGCTTTGTCTGTGTAGCCAGGTCTCAAAATCTGGTGGAAACTACTTGGCTGAGGCAACAGAGTAATATATCTGGCTTTCAAATCATCAGAGCACCATCATTTAGCCCGATAAATTGATCCAATTAGATAAGATCTCAATACTACTGAAGCATGGCTATTATAACTTGCTGCAAAATAGGATGTCCCTATAGTGCAGCCTAAGTCATCTGCTAAATGTTAATTTCTCTTAGTCCGTTCCCAAAACTTTTTGATATATGACTTGGCTGTTTGTAAAAATGAATCTATAATTAAGCCCATAAAAATTGTATGTGAAAAATGTGCTTCTGGGCTTTCTCACTATCTGTGCTCCTCATCTTTCCACAGAAACAGATTCACCATGGCACTACTTCTGCTCTCCCCACTGGAGCCATTCTAGATGCCTCAATCCTCTATCTATCCTTGTAGGTTAATCTGATCAGCCTCTGAACACTGCTTATGGACAAACACTGCTATGGACAAACACTTCAAAGGCTACCGTTCATTTCCATTCTATCTGCTTTCTTTCCAGGTCAGGTCTTCATAATCAGCAAGTCATCAACATTATATATCATAGCTTTATTGAACCATGTCTCAAAACC
>RCUC01099048.1:0-95331 GCA_003697995.1 Taxidea taxus jeffersonii | reverse complement strand
CCTCATGCGCCCCCCTACCCCCGACCTTTTTTGGGCAAAAACGCTAGGGTGCAATAAAAAAAGAAGGGTGGTGGCCGAACCTTTCCGGGGGGGGGGGGGGTGGTGGGGTGGGGGGTGGGGGAAGCCCTCATAGATCTTCATGATTAACTGAATATGGAGATAAAAGAAATCAGCGGCAAATTACAAATAATGCCTGCTAGTCTTTTTCTCCTTTGATAATTCTGTGATTTACCAATATATGTTTTATGGCCGATAGCACCTCCCCCACTAAATCAAGTAGTTAAGCGGCATTTGGTAGAGCCTGATTATTTCATATGCTATGATCTAATAATTTTAATGCATTTTTGATTAAGTACTATTCTCCTTACTGCTGACAAACCTGAGACGTTAATTGTAGGGTGAAGGCACTCATTCAGTACAAGGAGGAAACAAATGTGATTATGTCTGACACTCAGCACTCTATTCACTTTCTTCCCTAATAGATACCACCCTTTAATTTAAAATAGTGATGAAAGCAATCAGTGCCTGCTCCGATATTCCTATATAAAATTCTCCCACTTTTATTTTCTTGCTTTAGAAACTAGGAAAAATATTAAAATCTATCTGTGTATGTACCCACATACATATACTTTGTATTATCATTACCAATACAACTTTCCATATAATTCAACCACGAAAATTTCTGCCTAGAAAACAAACAAAAATGTCTACCTATTTAGCATCCCAGTAATGGGACCAATACATAAGTCAGTTACTTTCATAAAGAGCAACTTTCCTATTATCTTACTGTATCCCTAACCTCCAAGCAAATGCTATAAAACGTTTCCTTTAGATCAGCAATTTCAGTGTGGTCCCATAACCTAAGACAGCGGCCCTACTCTGTAAAGGGCCAATCAGTAAATGTCTCAAGCTTTGTGGGCCAGATACATTTTGTGGCCCCTGTGACATATGCCTCTTCTCATTCAATGAGTCTTTAAAAACATAAAAAAATATTTTTTACCTTGGAGGCTACACGCAAACAGGCTGCAGGTGGGGCTTGGCCCTTGGCTACAGTTCCCTGACGACTGCTTTAAGGAAGCCACTGGATGTATATATATAATACATCAACTCTGCTCTAATACATGTAGAATGGTTTTAGCTTGAGAAAACATTAACTTAAATCCTTTTCTCGGTTTTGTGGTTCAGATGACAACCATGGTTGAGAAAGGCTGCATTAGATTAACAAAGGTCCAAAAACACTACTGGAAGAAGATGATCGTTATTATTTTCAAAAGACACAGGCATTCAAAAATATTTAATGCCGGAAGTTAAAATCCAAAAGTTTCTAGAAACTTTTGTACAAAGCATAAGCCAAACACTACTGCCTCACTATAATTACACACAGTAGTGAAGTAATTATACGTTAATTGCCTCAGCAGAAAATTAATTACATCTAATTCAAAAGGTGTTTGGAACAGGTACCTGATCCCTTCCATATATACGTAGTCATACATGCTTTATCTTTGTAAATAATAACCTAATCCAGCCTCCCGAGCAGAATCCCCCACATTCACAGTTTCAGATCTCACTTTACATTCGAGGACAGGCATGCAGGCATGGTTTCATAGTATAGAGGAACAGAATACACTACATTCCTCATTCTAGTAGCTAGGAGGAAATGAGTTAGTGTCTTACCAGGAAAAAAAAAATCATTAAATTCTCAAGCTCTGGAACCACTTGCCCACATTAAATAAAAATATTCTTTCACAATATACAGATCATCTTTCCAGTTAGAGGAGTTTTTAAAAAATCGTCTAAAACTGTGCTTCATCTTTCAATCAGGATCGTACTTAAACCATCACTGCGTGACACACTGTGCTCAAAAAAGACACACAAGAGAAATGAAAACGCTCCCAGTTATATGGATGGGGCTCTCCCAAAGAACCTTGGCATGTGGGTGAACCAGGGAACCTGGGGTGGGGGGGAGGCTGTAATCCCTGAGTGGAAAACAATCTTCATTGGGTTTTTAGGTATGAAAACATTTATGCCTTTTAAACTCCTGAGAAGTTAAAAGCCAACAATAGAAACACACGGTATTCAGTACCGGTAAGTGTTCTTAGAAAAAAAAACAAACAATAACAACTGGACTACATACTACTCAGAACTCTTCTCTTAGCCAAGACATAAATCAAGCAGTGCTAAAAAGTCATTAAGCAAACTTATTTTAAAGTAAATCTGAGATGCCACTCAGCCTTGCAATGCTCCAAAGAACTGTTTTAATCATTCCCTGAAGGAGACTTTTAAGGCCAGCACCTACTGGAAAAGTAACAATAATATTAAACCCAGTCATTTGAAAGAAAGCTTCCTTCTCTTTAGCCTTGCTCCCCGCCCCACCCAAATAACAGTCCAAATGAGCCAAATATAACCCAGTGATAATCTAGCGCTTTTCCTTGTTAATGAAAGGTATTCATTTTGCCTACAGAAGGAAAAAAGTAAAAGGCCCCGCAAAACGACTCCGAGTGTCTAGAAACAATTTATTGGCCCAGTACACATGCCACCAAAATTGCACATCTTAAACAGAAAAGCAGCTGAACTCCCCATCCCTACGATGTCAGCTCTTCCCCCCAGATCTTTCTCAAGCTTTCTCCGGACCCAAAAGACTCTTTATACCCGGTCCCTTGCACAGCAAATCAATTATGCAAATGTAACTTTTATCACAGAAGTCATAAGCAACAAGAAAGAAATGAATGACTATTACCTCCCCAATTTCCTTTTCTGTTAGCTTTTTCTCCTCTCTGCAGAAAGTAGAGAAATTGCCCATTCTCAAAAACAGAGAGAGAATTCGCAATCTTTAAAGCAAGAGGCTACTTTTTCCCCTTCCTTGGAAATACTGTCTTTCTCTTCTTGCAGAATCCACACCTTTCCCCTCACCTACATTTTCTGTCTGCTCGTGAGGCAGCAGGAAGCCTCTGGTATTATGAAATTCTACCTTCCTCAAGCAGGGCTTGCACTGCAGCCTCCAAAACGATGCCTGAAACTCAGCAGATAGAGCCATAGCAACAGCGGTTAATAGTTTTGTTTTTTTTTTCCACTTGCCATTACCAGAAATCACAGTCCAAAAGGACGACCATGGAGTGTCACTTATGCTAAATCCTCGAAACTGATTCATTATTTAACTAGTTAAATCCCACGTTTTCATTTTATGTGCCTTTGGAAAGCTGTGACAGAGGAAAAAAAGATCCTTCAGTGACAGCCACATTTCTCATGAAGAGATAAATAGTTTTTTTTTTTTTTTAAAGAAAAAGATGCTCTCTGGGTACAAGATTTTATTGGTCTCTGAAACAGAATCCGATGTCCCGTCTCCTCCATTCCCTATCACCTCAGAATCTATAGTGTAAAGTACCTAGAGCAATTTTAGCTTCAAAATAAGAGCTTACACACAATGATCACAAGTTTCTGTTAACCAGAAGTCATTTGCATACTACCCACATGCCTCTGATTTTACGCACAGGTAAACCAACTGATATTTATCGTAAGCAGTTCCTTTGATGCAATGATGCTCTGTAAAACTATTCTATGGAAGAAATTAAGAAGAGAACTGAGAATCTTGATAAATATAATCCTTTGTAATGTTCAATTCAACCCTAATTCACTAAAACAGCTTAACACTGGTATTGGATTTCATGAAAAGTCACTTCCCATGATCTGTATCCTGTATGGAATAAACTGCTGTGAGCCCAATTTCTTCAGGAATAATAATAGTTTAAGCAGTAAAGGCAGAAAGAAGAACTAGCCGTGATAAAAATGTAACATGTGTTACATCCTGATAACCCTGTTATATATTTAGACAAAGGCACACATATACATACATATTTACCTTAGAGTAAATATTTTTAAAGATGGTAAAGAATTGTATGTATTTTCTTTTTTTTTTATTATTTATTTGAGAGAGAGACAGTGAGAGAGAGCATGAGTGAGGAGAAGGTCAGAGGGAGAAGCAGACTCCCCATGGAGCTGGGAGCCTGATGCGGGACTCGATCCAGGGACTCCAGGATCATGACCTGAGCTGAAGGCAGTCGTTTAACCAACTGAGCCACCCAGGTGCCCCTGTATTTTCTATCTAATAAAAATATTTAGCAAATCCATGGATATCATAATGTTACTGAGCACATAATTTTTACATGTATTTTACTGAATTCCCCTTATACACAAAACTTTTTTAATTCTTTAAAAAAATTGTTTTAAGTAATCTCTATATCCAACATGGGGCTCGAACTCACAACCCTCAGATCGAGTCGCACCTTCTACCAACTGAGCCAGCCAGGTGTCCCATACACAGACCCTCTTAAATGATATTGCCAAATAATAATTTCTTGCTTTTTGATCTTAGTGACCATCCTAACATTTATTCATTTTTTACGCCAACAATGAACTTTTCTACTTTTTATGTTTTAAAATTTATTGCCTATTTTTTTCCTTTTTTAAAAAATTAACATATAATGTATTATTAGCCCTAGGGGTACAGATCTGTGAATCATCAGATTTACACACTTCACAGCACTCACCATAGCACATACCCTCTAAAAAGATTTTATTTATTTATATGGAAGAGTGGGGCAGACAAAGGGCAGAGGGAGAGGGACAAGCAGATCCCCCGCTGAACAGGGAGTATGAGGCATGGCTCCATCCAGGGCCCCAAGATTGTAACCTGAGTCAGAAGTCAGATGCTTAACCAACTGAGCCACCTGGGTACCCCACTTTTCTACTTTCTAAAAACAGTTATGTCTAAAATTGATATCGCTTATTAAAAATTCCATGGCAAACATTGAGCCTCATCTTCTTGAAGAGAGTAGAAGTGTTATCAAACACAAAATACACTTTGTGCACAATACAAATTGTGAGTGCATATATACAACCCTATCAATTTTCTTCAACGAAAAGTTAATCTACTACCCAAACAATGAAAAAATGGGTCACAAGAGTAATTAAGTATCCTGGAAAAGAGACAGCACATGAGAGGTAAGAAGTAAAAAGTGAAAATATCGGAATTTTTACACCCAAAGAAACTGAATTCCCTCAAGGGGGAGCAAGTTACCTAGGGACCCAAGGAATTTATCTTCATGATAATCATTGCTTTAAATGTGTTCAGAGGTACACTTTTTTTTTAAAAGATTTTTTATTTGTCAGAGAGAGAGCGAACGAGCACAGGCAGACAGAGAGGCAGGCAGAGGCAGAGGGAGAAGCAGGCTCCCCACTGAACAAGGAGCCCGATGTGGGACTCAATTGGAGGACACTGGGATCATGACCTGAGCCGAAGGCAGCTGCTTAACCAACTGAGCCACCCAGGCGTCCCAGAGGTACACTTCTGTACATGCTTTTGAACATGGTCACTGGGAGCAAATCTTTGATTCTGAAGGATGATTTTGTTTCTGTTGGTTTTGTGTTCATTTTAGAAATTGAAAAGTGATTTAGATCCAAGGCCAGGGAATGAGGTGCACAATCAAGTTTGCTCACACTGTTTGGTGTTGGCAAACTCATTAATAATGAGTTTCCCAAATGCCCTATTTGCTTCTCTTATTTTCATTCCTAATCCTTTGTTTGAACTAAGCTCTGAGCTTCTCTACATGGTACCTGTTGGCAAATGGGAATATATTAATCTGACAGGTACAGAGAATAATTTAGAGAGCAATAGCTGGACCCAGAAAGGCCATTTAGGAATTGGTATTTCCTTAATGATTCAGAAGTAATTTCCTCTCCCCACCCCAGGAACTTACATATGTAAGCACAAGTTGGCTTTGGACTGTCATGACCACGAATGGGCATTTTTTGACATAACAGCAGCCCAGAGTTATTACATCCAGCAGGGTATTTTCGGGGAGGGGAGGGGCAATAGCAGGGCGGGGGGGACACAAGGGGGGTTTCTGAACAATAAAAATTGATATGATGCATCAATATTCTTCTTTTTTTTTTAAAGATTTTATTTATTCATTTGATAGAGAGAGAGATCACAAGCAGGTGGAGAGGCAGGCAGAGAGAGAGAGAGAGAGGAGGAAGCAGGCTCCCGGCTGAGAGCATCCAGGCTCAATCCCAGGACCCTTGGACCATGACCTGAGTGGAAGGCAGAGGCTTTAACCCAATGAGCCATCCAGGCGCCCCTGCATCAATATTCTTAAGAATATAAATCTTTGGGGGGGAAAATATCGCCATTTGCTAGCATTTGGGAAACTGGCATTTTATTTCACTTCAGATTAAGTTGCATTTTCACAACTATAGGCATAAATAGGTTTCATGTTCTTGATAAACGTATTTGCATTTGACGATAAGAGCACTGACTGAGATTTCAAATCTACCTGGATCAAGGAAAACAGAAGTGATGGGTGACACTGAGATTTTGCCAAGTTTTAGCACTTCCAACACAAAGTTGCTTTCAACTCCTCCCATCATGTTTCTCTCCTTTCCATACCAAATTACTCATCAAGGTCTGTTCATCTTGAGTGGTGCTCAGAGCTGTCGCCAGATCAACAGAGCAACTAGGAATGCATTAGAAATGCAAACACACAGGCTCCAGAGCAGACCTATGGAATCGGAAATTCTGGCCATGGGGCCTGGCAGGTGGTTCCAATGCATACTCAAGTTGGACCATCACACCATCACTGCCCTAAATCAAACCCTTGCTAACGAAAGCCTGGGCTATTTCAACATCTGCTGATTATATCCAGCCTTCCCCCTCTCCAAACCATCCTGTTGGGTTGGAAGCTTAATGCAACTTTCCAAAAACAAAGAACAAACGAAGTAACCACTGCTTTCATCACTTCGCTTTCTTGCTGAAAAAGTCCTTGTTGTAGACTGAGTTTAAAACAAAACAAAACTGTCTCAGTCTGGCATTCAAGGCCTATCACAATTTGGCCCTAAGAGTTCATGCCAGTGAGCACCTACCTCAAATCTGTGATGGAGGGAACCTGGTGCATTATCCCTTTGTACCTTTTCCCTTTCATTATCTCCTGTTCTCCTTTAATGGCATCCTATAAATGACCGTTCCCTTCCTTAGTCTGCTCTACCCTGGAATGCTCCTAAATCAGTTTGTCCCATTTGCGATTCATTGCCACTGTTCCACATGCCAGCTTTCTAAATGTGTAGGTGTCTAGTCTCTCCAGGTACAGCAAAAACTTCTCCAGGCCTGGGACTCTTTTTTATACTTTCTATGCCTCAAAGATAGGCTTCAAGTACCACGTCCTATGCAAAGTAGGCCTTCCAAACTTTGTTGCTGATAATTTTCTAACTTAAATCACACCCAGTTGTTTCATGACAACTAAGGGCGGAAAAACATTAAACCTGGATCACCAGTGTCCAACTTGGGAAAGTCTACTATGTTACCATTAACACACAGGAAAGCTCAGAGTTAAAAGTTCGAACAAAGGATTTAAACTAAAACTACAGAAACAAACCGGACCCTAATTAATGAGCTTGCTAACTGTTCTTCCCATGGGGTCAGCAGCACTTTAAAAGCATATATTTGAAAAACGCTTCTTTCCCTGAGGCTGCCAGATATACTGACTGTAGTCTCCTTAACCACGAGAGGTCAAAGTTCTATTTTCTGTCACCATACTTAGTAGCATGTGTGCATGCTTTGCTGATTGGTTTCTTTTGTGTTTCTGCTCAGCGAAGGCAGGCAACAGGAAATTGAGACCAGGGAGACCAGAAACTTTCCCAGGTCTAGTGGGCAGTGACACCGAGGAGGCAGAGGCTCTGGGAAGAAATAATGACTTTATGGTTTCTACTGGCTTGGCTTCCCCAGTTTCTTGCATTTATTAAAACAACTTATGCCCCACCTGATGATCTGTGTTGCCCATCCCTTCCGCGTCACCCACTGCTGTGTTATTTATACGACACTGCATCAAGCAGTGAAGTCCTAGCTTAATATAACATACTGTAAAGTGATATGTCGCAAAGCCAAAGGTTTAATGGAAAGCTGGGCGGAGGAGGGTAAAACGGGCACTAACAGAGCAACTCAAAAATGCATTTTCAAAGAAAAAAAATCTGGATGCGTCTAGATGTCCTTGAAGTATTTCCTCCACCTGCCAAAAATTCACTCCTAGGATTGTGTTACCAGGCACTACTGAAACCTGGTAGAGTAATTCACTAGTATGCTTTGAAATTCCCTAACATATCTAGTGTGGTATGGATTTCAAATCCAGTAAAACTTCATTAAGTTTTCCAATGGTGGCTGATTTGAACACTACTTTTCTCTGTCCTTTGCACTTTAAATTGATGGGGTTTTACACAGATTTCTTTTCCCTACTTATTTCTTAAACAGGTGAAAGGAGAAGAGGGCAGAAAAACACCACAAAGAACACACAATCTGTTACCAGGATCACAAAGAAAGACTGAGTTTTTCTGCTAACTTTTTCGTGAGAAAAAGCCAAAAACATAATGTCTTCCATTTCCTCAGCAGCACATTTTCAAAGTGACCTGACCAAAGAGGAGGAGAGTAGCCACTTAAAATATTTCTGGGCACTTGGGTGGCTCAGATGGTTGAGCATCTGCCTTCAGCTCAGGTCATGAGCTCCAGGTCCAGGGATCGAGTCCTGCGCACTGAGCTTCCAGCCCCAACACAACTCTTTCACCTAAAGCTGTCTGCAGTTTTGCTTATGTTAGTTCTCAGGGAGTATGAACCACAATTCTGTTCTCATTTTGCTAGAAGAGCCGAAGCTATGCCATACCAATGACTAATCTGATATTTCAGGACACGGATCATTTTAATCATTCTCCATCCCAAGACCCCAAGATCATGATCTGGAGCTGAAGGCAGACACTTAACTGACTGAGTCACCCAGGTGCCCCAGATCAGTCAGTATGTTTTTTTAAATGCTTGATTTCACAAGCATTAATTCAAAGATGACCATGTAACACTGTAGTCTAAAATGGCAAATGACAAAATGAGAAACATCCATAAGGAGTCCAAATTTTAGTCGTGCCTATTTTATTGATTTCTGTTCTCTTAAAAGCGAAATTACCTCATGGCTTTCTTCCAGAAACATTTCTTTACATGTACCTGTGGTGAAAATTGTTTGGGTCTTAAGGACAAGAAATGAAAAGCAGTTTGCTGCTGTTAATTTTGTTCTCCTAATTCCATTTTCTAGCAACAAATAAAATGAATAAAACCATCACTCATTCAGAAGACACAGTTCAGTCAAAAACAACCATCAAGCTACCTGAAGTTCTACTACTGGATTTCCTTTTTTTATTTTTTAGACATTATTCCCTGTAAAATGTGAACATCCATGGGAGAGGTCATTCACTGAGCCATTAATCAAAATTACCTTAATATGAAATTTATCAGATTCTTTCTAATGTGACAGCTGGGACAGAGAAGCAAAAAATTTCTTTATTTGTTTGCCTTTTGAGGACGGTGGGGTGGGGAGACGAACAGAGAGAAGAGACAAATGGTTAATTTCTCATAAAGACACAAATTTGCCTGCAATCAGCCCGAGTTACAAGAAAAGCAATGAGTCTCCTTTTTTGCTCAAAGGACCTGGAAGGAAAAGAGAAATGAGAATTTCCTTGTGTGGACAGCTGATTAGTTAGAAGTACAGATTGTTAGACATGTTACATATAATGTATTAAAATCATTTTAGTAAGTATAAGAAGTCTACATCGTGTACACATAAATCAACCTCCATGATCTGTTAAGAATTCAAGCATTACCCAGTATACTCAAAGACATAGAATGGAAAAAAAACGTTAGAAAAGTCTAGTCTATATGGGACTCATTAGCCAACAACTTTACATACAATTCATGCCTAGTGGTATAAAACAAAGTAAAATATAAATATAGTAAAGTATAATATAAATAAAGTATAAAAAAGTAAAATTCAAGAAATTTACAACCCCATTTGGGAGACAAGTGTGTTAGAGAAAATCTAAGGCAGCGTATGAATCAAGGACTGGACTGTCTACTACTGACAAGAAATATAATGGGTGCCTGGAAATACCAGAGATTTCTGTAGCCCGGACCACTCAGGCAAAGTTCATGGAGATAGTAAATTTGCAGACCTCGAGATTCAGGTAGGACCTGGTCAGCCAGTAATTGCTAAAAGGTAAATGGCATGGTAGAACAAAAGGGATTTCTTGCCGGGGAAATTGTGAGAATGCAAAGTTTGCATCCGTAGACCAGAGCCAGATAACAGAAAAGTCTGGAAAGCTGAGCAGAAGACTTTGGGTATGGTACTGGTAGTGTGGGGAAGAGAAGAGGAAGACAGGATTTCAACAGAAAAATGTGGGTTATCAAGTAGGAGAGAGGTAAGATAATGAGAGTGTTTTCATGTGATTAGTCTAGCATTGTTTTGCAGGATGAACAGCCCATATACATCATAACACCTTTTATAAAGGGGCTCGAAATATACCCCACAGATGACAGTTAATTCATCCTAATAACAGCTCATTGAAGCAAAGGAAATGCTTTTATTACTCCCCATTTTGGAGATGATTTGCTCAAGGTCACTGAATAAATAAAAGGCAGAATAAAAACCACAGTATCATGATGTCCATAGGTTCCTAAGTACCAGTTAAATTATGCTCTCTTATTTTCTATGACTCAAGCAAGGGACGTACATGATGGGCCTTTGTCCTCAAGTGCCATTTCCAGACCCTCATTAGTGTTCAAGACACACATCCTACCATGCCCCATTCCTGTCACTCTCCCTATAGCCCCTGGCCCTCTAACTCCACACCTTTCACCCACCTCCAACGCTCCTAGCTAACAATTGTTTCTGATTATTCTGTTGCAGTTGGTCTTAGCCATTATCATTAGCATATTCAACTTTTCTGTATCAACCACTCATCAATAAGAACAATGGTGTATGGCTTTATCAATCCAAGGCAATGCTTTCAAACTGCAAACCTCAAATTACACCTTAGGGAGGTATGAGGGAGGTAAGAACTCCACATTCTAGACTGTGCCACCCAGCTGAATTCCTCTCCAATTTTCTTCATGATCAGAGTTAGTTAAAGGATTGGCCCCAGTTAACCCCTTCTTGGTGCTGACACATTTTCTCATCCTCCCATGCATCTTGAAGTCACCCCTCCTTTTCTTAAAAGCTAGTCCCCCACTTATGCTTCCTGTCTCTTGAGGGCCCACAACCTCCACACACTCTCTTCTGGCATAAGCAACTTCTCCCTTCTAGGTGGCTCCTCTTCAGTTTCAAGTAAAGAGACTGGCATATAATAAATGCTCAGTAAATGCCTGATGAATGACTAAAACTCCAGATCTGTATCTTCAAATAGTTTTTGGACATTAAAAAAAAAGAATTATTTATTTACTGTAGGGGAGGGGCAGAGGGAGAGGGGGAAAGAACATTTCAAGCACACTCCCCGCTGAGTGTGGAGCCAGATGCCGGGTTCAATCCCAGAACCCCAAGATCATGACCTGAGAAGAAATCAAGAGTCGACTGCTTAACCAATTGAGCCACCCAGGTGCCCCTGGACTTTTTTTTTAAACAGCCTTATTAAAGCATATTGTTGGACAAAAAAATGTACATATTTAATGCAGACAGTTTGATGAGTTTGGGCATACATACACACCTGTGAAACCATCACCACAATCAAGGTAATAGACTACTGTTCCACATTTTCACTTCATCATCTCATTGTTACCTCAAACTTCCCAACTGCAGAACAGAAATCATTAACTTCCTACCAGACCTGGCTCTTCCCCTTGATTTTCCAATTTCTTTCATATGTACTGTAACTCCCAGTTTCCCATATTCAACACCACAACACCTTTGATGCCTCCTTCTGTAATCAGCTAATTATTAAGTCTAGTAATCATGTATTTTTTCTTCATAGTACTGGGCATATGGAAAGCAATCAGTCAATGCAAGGTCCACTGCCTCTGTACAGATTATGATCATCCCATTGAAACAGCCTCAGTAGATCCAACTGCCTCAAGACTCTCAAACCTCCATGTCATCATTTCACCCCATCTTGGGATTTCTCTTTCTATATACAACTGTTCACTGAGCCTCCTTTACTTAGAGATGTTTCACAGCCAGTCCAAAGGCCAGAGTCCTTCCTTAGCATTCAAAAACCACCATGAGGGACCCCTGGGTGGCTCGGTTAAGTGGCTGCCTTCGGCTCAGGTCATGATCCCAGCTCCCGGCTCCTTGCTCGGCAGGGAGCCTGCTTCTCCCTCTGCCTCTGCCTGCCTCTCTGTCTGCCTGTGCTTGCTCTCTCTCTCCCTCTCTCTAACTAATAAATAAATAAAATCTTAAAAAAAATTTTTAAAAAAACCACCATGATCTAGACCCAATCATGTTTTCCAATCTCAATTCTTATTATTCTAGACGAATTCATCATAATCCAAATGATTTTATCTTGCTGTCAAAGATTGTGTGTGCATGCACACTTGTGGAGGGTGTGCTTTGCCTTTGCTCAGGATACGTCCCTGCCTGGAAACACCTCCCCAATATGGACCCCAATAATCCTTAGTGGTTAGTTTACCTTCTGTAAGCCTTCAACTCCTCCAGGCAGTAAATTCTATTCTAGAATAAGCCTTACAGATTTTTATATTATTTCATATTTCATGTACTAGGTTTAACTCCTCAACATCGTAAAACCTTCAAGGGCTAGAGATCATGTAGTATAATTCTGTGCCCGTCCCAGAACCCAATAATGAGGTTAGGCAATGCAAGAGTGTTTTCCACCTCCTAGATAAAAGTCTTTAATAAAGTGTTCATTGGGGCGCCTGGGTGGCTCAGTGGGTTAAAGCCTGCCTCTGCCTTCAGCCTAGGTCATGATCCCAGAGTCCTGGGATCAAGCCCTGCATCAGGCTCTCTGCTGGGCAGGGAGCCTGCTTTCTCCTCTCTCTCTGCCTGTTTGTGATCTTGGTCTGTCAAATAAATAAATAAAATCTTTAAAAAAAAAGTGTTCATTAATTCTTAAACTTCATTTCCATTTCAAATCTCAATTAATAACTGTTTAAAAACTGTCCTACCAAGGGGTGCCTGGGTGGCTCAGTCAGTTAGGAATCTGACTGTTGATCTGAGGGTCACTAACTTCAAGCCCTACACTGGGCTCCACGCTGGGTGTGGAGAGGACTTAAAACGAAGCAAAAAAACCCCAAAACAAAACCCAAAACCATACCACCTTTATCATACTTAAGGATAGATGAAGGCTACTTTAAAAATTCTTTAATAGAAACTTAAAAAAGCTTTCACAAGAGACCTAACATAAAGCATAACATAGCACTGAGTACTCCAAGTCAACATTTAACTTTATTCTCCCACCTACATTTTATGGAAGATTCAACAACCAATTTAGAATACTTGCCTAATAAATACTAATGCGGGTTCTAAGGGAAAATATCTTAAACTTAAGTATAACTTATAACTAAAAACTTCAAAGAAAAATATGTTTTAAATCATTAAAGAGTAAATATTTGAGTGGAAAGAAACACATTTATTGGTTTATTATTTTTTTAAAGTTGTGCTTTAAATATTTTTCAAGAGTTTAGCTCCTGGTATGGAAAATTCCTTTAGGTATACACTAACAAAGTAAGCACAAATTAAGTACAAAACAAATTCATACCCTCAACATTTTGTGTAATAGGGCAAAAATGTTCATTCCCACAATATTAAGAAACATCAACAATATGAGTTTGAATAACTAATTCATAAGGAAGAGTTTGAACTGGACCAAATCCTGGATTTTCTTTCGTCACTCCAAGTTTCTTTTCTATTTTAAACTAGTGGCAACAGAAATTTCTTTGTTCGAAAGTCAGGAATGCTGGAAGTCTTAAGTGATAGAACAGGTAGCTCGGCTTCTACTGGCTTCTACTTCACGTCTCTCCTCAGGGGGAGAAAAACACTGCGGATAAAGTAATTTTGTTTTTATTTCTGGAAAAATCATTTTTTCCATCAATCTTCATAATTCTCTAAAATAAACTGTTAAAAAGTTATAGGCCGGTCAACCACTTCACCCTGACTTGTGGAAATACTATACATTAATTTCAAGAACACATGGCTTACTCAAGTTTTCTTACTACTCTAAGGGTTTAAAAGTTGCTCCTAACTCTTGAACAAAAGTCCAGGAGAATTTTATAAGCTCATGATGTATTTCTGCATCTCATCTGCAGTATTTTGGAACAAAAGAATAGTCAAAGTAGTCTAGGCTCAACAGTCACACTGAATGCCATCAAATTTATTTTTAGGGTACTGTACAATTTTAACAATGGAAAGCTTTTGTGTTGCATCAAATGCTTAAGAACTACATCTACAAATAAAGTAGAAATAATCAGCTAAGAATTTACCATTTCATTACAATGGAGAAAGTGACAAATATCCCTCTCTTCTTTGCTAATATGGAGATGACTGCCCTCTCCAAATAATGTGGGACAAAGTAACCACAACCTTGAGAAGGCATACAGTGAACGGCATAACTTGTAAATTAAAAGATGTGATTCACATTCTAAACTACCTTAATTAAGATTTTAAAATTCAAGAGATAGGGGACTCCGATAATTAAACAAAGCAGGGAGCAGCAAGAAATACTGAACAGCACGCAGGTCCTAAGCCATATAAATCAAATAAAGACAAATCAAATAAGGACCAGAAACCATTTTCTCCTTAGCACACAGAGTTCCCCAGAATCGCAAACTTGATGAACGCAAGGCACTCGCCCTGCTGACACAGGCGCACACAATGGAGACAAGCAGGGAGACCCCCAGAGACAAACTTTCCATCTGTACCGTTCTACTCTCCACATAAAGGAAAGCAGAGCAAGGTGAGAAGTTTTTCGCACTTCTTCCACATCAGACAGGGCAAAATTGGGAGTTTAGTATTGCAAGCTACTAATCTCTGGCTACAACCAAAGGCTGAATGAATGGGGTGTGGGGCAGGGTGGATGGGGGAATGAGCGAGGCAGGGAGGGGGTCGTCTCAGAAAAAAGTTTGAAGCATTCTGGAAAGCCTGAATGGATTAACCTTTTAAAAAGCCCCAATATTTCTCATTTCCCTTTTTCTTCCTCCCTCCCTCCCTCCCTCTCTCTTTTTTATTAAATACATACCGACTTCCTGGGACTCAACACAGACATGCTCTATACTCAGCTAAAAGGCCTGGTGCTTAGTACACACGGGAGTCCTAGGATTGATGTATGTCCCACACAAATGGTCCTTTTGTGATAAAGTATTTTTAAAATTACTTTTTTGTGACCATGCATAAAATATGACCTATTGCTAAAAAAAGAGGATGAATTCCATGCATCAATTAGTAAACTGAGTCCCCAATCCACAGCGCTTGATTTTTACTAGAAACATAAGGTGTCTATTTACTACTCTAAACGTGTTTTCTAAACTTGGAAAAGTCTGCTTTCACATTTTTAGAAGATAATGAGGGACTGAGGCTTTAGGGTTTCTAGTCTCTGATCTGTTCACAAATGGGTTGTTTAGACTATCTGGCAAAGGAAAAAAAAGTGAATGCTTAAAAGTTAGTAGATCTGAATAACATTTAGTAGATAGCTTGAAATGAACCAATTTAAAAACCTAACCGCGTAAAAAGTGTAGGGACACATCGCTTATTTCTTCTTGAATAAAAATTAAAATATAAGGGGGGGAGGGGTCTGGGTAAATCTGGAGTAAGAGATGGGTCCCCATCAGTAGTCCCTTGTCTAGGACAAAAAGCTTCCTTTAATCACAAGCAACAGTCTCTTGTGGGAAAGGCAGGGGGAGGGGGCCGGGGAGTCATCACCTTGGCCACTCTGACCCAGGACCCTGCATTTCTCATGCCACACTATGGGCTGGGCCAGGTGGGGGTAGCGAGACAGAACTTCGCCCTTAAGAAGCAACAGCAAAAGGGGAAAAGAAGCCACCTCGCTCTTGGCTCTACGAACACAGGAAGAGCCCAATTCAATGCCGCCGCCACCGACACCCCCTTGTCTTGCTCCGCCCCAACTTGTGTGTGTGCGGGGGGGCACGACTTGCGTTTTACCCCACAAATTCCGAGACACCTCCATCCCTCCCAGGTTAAGACCTCCCACCTCCACTCCCCAGCGGGACCAAGCTCCGCAGGCGCAGGTGTCTGGATCTGGCCTATTTTTATGCTCCCCCGCCCCCTCCCCCCGCACCTCGCCGCGCGCCGGGTCCCTCCCCGCCCTCCCCGCGCAGTGCACCAGCTAGCCTAAACGCCGGGAAACGCTTCGAGCCCTGCTCCCGGGTCACCTGGCCCCTGCGCTCGGCCCTGCCTTCAGGAGAGTCTCCGGGCCGCCTCTGGTGGCCGGGGACCGCGCACGGGGCTCCGGGGCAGTCACGTGGTCGGCAGAGGCGGCCTGGGCTTCCTCACCTGCATCCCGGGAACTTGGACAGCCACGGGTGAGTGGGCCATGAAGGCGACGGCTGCTCCGCACTGCTCCTGCGGCGGCGGCGCCTGGGGCTCGGACTGGCTCCTCCTCCGGGGGTAGCTCGGCGGCCCTCCCAGGCTTTTCGACCGGGGCCTGGAAGGACACACAGAAGTGGGGTGACGGGGCTGGTGGCGCGTAGCCCCGGGTTGGGGGGGTGGGCGGTTGGCGGCGCAGCTGCCCGGGACTCAGTCTACCTTTCTGGCGCCCGCCCGCCGCTGTTGCCGCCGCCTCCGCCGCCGCTCCTCCTCCCGAAAGCGGGGCGCAGAGTGTGGCGGTGGCCGGGACCTGGGCTCGAGTGATGCCGCCCGTCTGCGCCTCGCCGCTTTAGGAAGAGGAGGTGGAGGAGCCCTAGCAAGCCGCCCGCCCGCCGGGCCCGGGAGGCGGTTGGGGGCGGTTCCGCGGTTGGCCCTGCCCCCGCCCTGCAGCCGGGCGGTGTCAGGAGCGCCGGGGCTCCTCGCGGTACAGGGCTGTGGCTGGGCTAGCCGGCGGAGGGGCGAGCTCCCCCCCGCGCACGCGGAGAGGAGAAGTCGGGGGCTGGGGACCCGGCACCCGGCTCGGCCTGGGAAGGGAATGGATGAGTCTGGGTGACCCTGGGAGTAGGAGGGCGTCCCAGACGCGGCCACGTTGCAGGCAAGCGTTCGAAGCCTGGGCACACGCAGCTTCAGAGACGACTTGAGTTGAAAGTTGGGGAGTGTTGGAAGTCCCTCTTGGTTCCCCGATCTAGTCGAGGGTGGAGGCACGGAAAACCACCGAGTCGGTGGACCCCGACTCATTCCTGCGGTCGGGACCCCCCTCCTCCGCGTGGGGCCGCGCCTCTGGACGGATCCGTAGCCGCTCGCTTGCATTCTGGATTCCCCACCCCCAGACATGCTTCAGGTGACTTGAACCTGAGGCTACCCCTGCCTCTTGGGCTGTCAGTTCGTGAAAGGCGGCCAGACTGGGGCTTCTCTTCCAAGTTTACACGTGGAAGAGAGAGAGAGGGAAATCGGAAAACAGATAGTACATCAACAGACAATGAGGATGATAGAGGCATGGAAAACGAGACTGGATCATTAGCAGTACGCCTTACTGAACTCAACATATACGCAGCCGTGGTTTCAGCAATTCCCTGCGTCTGCTCGCTCTTAAATTCCGCTCTAGCAGGGAGAGGAATCCTTTTGAGACTACCCTAATGATAATAATAGTAACAATGATAATAGTAACAATTACAGAAATCTCATCATGAAGGCACCTTTGCGGACCAACAGGGGTTAATTACATTTAAAAATGTCATATCCTAGTGCCAATTTAAGACCAGGATGAAGTTCCTTACATTGCAGGTTGTTATAGGTCTATACCCAACACGGTGTTGGGGCTGTAGTAGACACTCGCTAAAAGTTTCTTTTGTTTTGTTGTGGTGGTGGTGGTGGGTTTTTTGGTGCTTTTGAATCTTTCTCAATAGATAGCATCTTATTGTTATCAATATAATAATTATTAATGGGTGTCATTTTCTTGGTACCCGGACTGCCAAGTGCTAGATATGCATTACCAGATTGAATTGTTACACGGGCCCTCTGAGGTCATATTGCCTCCCCCCACCATTTCACAGGTGATGAAAAGGCCTCAGTGGGGTTAAATAATTTGATCCAAATATCCCACAGTTAAGAAGTGGTAGAGCTGGGAATCCAAACACAAGTCCCTCTAACTTTTAAGATTTACTCTCTTAGCAACTGTCAAGGATATAACAGATTGTTGTAAACTTTAGCCACCATGCTGTACATTACACCCCCAGAACCTACTCATCTTCTAACTGGAAGTTTGTACCCTTTGACCACCTTCACTTATGTCCCCTCTCACCTGCCCCTGCCAACCACCAGTCTACCCTCTGTAAGTTTGGTATTTTTTTAAATCGTTCAGTATTTAGGCTCTCTCTCTCTCTCTAGACTTCTTTCGCTTAGCATAATGTCCTCAAAGTCCATCCATATTGTCACAAATGGCAGGGTTTCCTTCCTTTTCAAGGTTGAATAATATTCCATTGCATATAGAGCCATCACATTTCATTATCCATTCAGATGATAAAGGATATAATTGCATTCTCCTTACTCTTAGTTCCCCATGTCCAGGCCCTCACAACTTCTAACCTGATGATAGGCCCCAATCCACTCTCCATTTTCCACCATCCCAGCTCACACTTAACAATGCCAGCCTGGCCAGAAATCTGTAGTGCCACCTAAACTTTAATGTCCTTATAGGCTCCCTAGAATTCTTGGGGCACCTGGGTGGCTCAGTTGGTTAAGCATCTGCCTTTGGGGGTGCCTGTGTGGCTCAGTCACTAGGCGTCTGCCTTGGGCTTAGGTCATGATCCCAGGGTCTTGGGATCGAGCCCCTGCATCCTGCTCCCTGGTCAGCAGAGAGTCTGCGTCACCCCCAGCTTGTGCTCTCTCTCTCTGTCTCAAATAAATAAATAACATCTTTTTAAAAAGATGTTTTTAACATCTTAATATGTTTTAACATTTATTTATATAACATCTTGTTAAAAATCTTGTTAACATCTTAAAATGTTTTAACATTTATTTATATAACATCTTGTTAAAAACATCTTTTTAAAAAGATGTTATTTATTTATCTGAGACAGAGATCACAAGTAGGCAGAGAGGCAGGCAGAGAGAGAGAGAGAGAGAGAGGAGGAGGAGGCAGGCTCCCTGCTGAACAGAGAGCCGAATGTGGGGCTTGATCCCAGGACCCTGGGATCATGACGTGAGCTGAAGGCAGAGGCTTTAGCCCACTGAGCCACCCAGGCATCCCTAAATAAATAAAATCTTAAAGAAAATTCCCTAGGATTCTTTAAAGTGCAGAGTTTGATTCAGCACGTCTGGAATGGGCCCAAGATTCTGCATTGCTAACTCTTTCCCAAGTGGTGCCAATACTGGTGATTCTCAGGTGATGCTTTGAGTAGCAAGGGTCTAAATCTCAAGTCCCAGCCCCACTGAACCTTCCTCATTGTTCCAAACCACCCTTCGATACTCCTCCTCTTGCATATTGATGGAAGTAGTACTCAACATTGTAGTTCTTTCTTCTTATTTCATGGATTTTATTTTATTTTTAATATTTTATTTATTTATTTGAGAGAGAGATAGTGAGAGAGAGAATGACAGGGGAGAAGGTCAGAGGGAGAAGCAGACTCCCCATGGAGCTGGGAGCCTGATGCAGGACTCGATCCCGGGACTCCAGGATCATGACCTGAGCTGAAGGCAGTCGTTTAACCAACTGAGCCACCCAGGTGCCCCTGGATTTTATTTGTTTGGTCTGCCCAACAATATGATTAACTCCCTGAGGCCAGAGATCTAGCTTCTCTTACCTAGAAATTATTCAGGTAGAACGTCAGCTTTCCGAGGGCAAGATTTTTGTCTGGATTGTTCTGTGCTGTATCCTCAGAGCCTAGAAGAGTGTGTGGCACATAATAAGCCCTCAGGAGATATTTGTTGGATGAATGAGTGAGGAATGAATGAATGAATTATTCCCTTGAATTGCTCACTGAGGTCAGTATAGTGCTAGGTTAGTAATGGGTACACTGTATTTTTAATTGATGCTTGGCTAAACTTACGGGCACTGCTCTTGTTGAATCTTTAAACTGTTCACTTTACTATATGTTACACTATTAATTTTTTGTGTCCTAAATTCTTTCCAGTTACTTTAATTTCCCAACTGCCTAAGAGTGAGTTGTGTAATTTTAATAAATAAGTGAATTACACCTGAGAAGTGACCTTCCCTGACGTCCTTCTGAGCCAGAGTTATGTAAGACTGTGGAAGACTGAATGCTAAATTTTGAGACCTGAACTATGAGACATTTCCTTAAAAACACTGCTTTTGAAATCTTAGTAAACTTTCCGACCCTTATTTAGGTCCACTGCTATTAAATAAATTATCTGTTGTCATAATAATACTTGATCGTGATCACTTGAGTTGTGACATGGAGTTCCTTGTGGTTTGGTTATGCTTTTTCATATATACATATATATATTTCTTAATTTAAAGATTTTATTTATTTATTTGAGAGAGAGAGAGAGAGAGAGCATGAGAGGGGGGAGGGTCAGAGGAGGAAGCAGACCCTTTGCTGAGCAGGGAGCCCAATGCGGGACTCAATCCCAGGAATCCAGGATCATGACCTGAGCTGAAGGCAGTCGCTCAACCAACTGAGCTACCCAGGCACCCTATATTTCTTAATTTAAATAGAATGACAAGAAATTCATGTGTGCTTTTGTTACTCCCCACCAAAAAGGACACTTGAATATTTTACTTCAAAATGTCAGCCCAGCGTCCAGTAATATGTTACCATGTATTCCCACAACTCTATGGAAAAAGTTCCTTGAGGGGAGACACCACATCGTATGCTCTGGTAGCCCCATAGAATGCAAGACTGTGCCTCAGATTGGATTTGCTACCTGCTTGTTCGTTGGGACCTGAGCGGCGATGAATACTTAATAACTGTATAAATAAAGTAAGATCGTATACAGATTAAGCAAAGTCAGTGAATTCCAAGTTAGACATTGTCTTTGAGCCCACCAAAACGTAATAATTTAAATTTACAATCTGTGGTTTCAGTTTCCTGGCGTGTGTCATACCCTCAATATTAAATATTTAACTTTACCCATGTTTATAAATATTTACAGAGTGAATTGGTTCATGGCTACAGTGTAGGGAGATAGAAATGGCCAGACAGACTTTGATGTAGGCAGTGGTGAGGTAATGATGTATTAGGGCTCTGGTTCTCAACCAGGGGCAGTTTTGCCTGTTGGAGATATTTTGGTTGTCACCAAATGGGGAAGACGGGATGCCATCGGGAGTGGGTAAAGGCCAGGGATGCTGCTACCCATATTCCAGTGGGCAAGACAGCCCTCACAACAAGCCCAAAAATGTCAATGGTGCCAAGCTTTGGGAAACCATGCTCTGAACTCTTTGCATTAAGGGTTACTAACCGAGAAACAGACTTGAGAAACACTGTTCCCTGAGGATTTCAGTTCAGTGTGGTGGCTGGGGCAAAAAGCAAAAACAAAAGCCAAAAAAACAGCCCGAAAAGCCACCACCAACAAAGAACACTCCAAAAGATATTGGGCCCCATCAAGGGAGTGTACTGGAAACAAAGCAGTTATTTTTATGTTACCTTCGTATAAAACCATAGATCATCTTCCCCCAAAGAGTGAGTACTACCTAATAAAAAGTAATATTGGGGCACCTGGGTGGCTCAGTGGGTTAAGCCTCTGCCTTCAGCTCAGGTCATGATCCCAGGGTCCTGGGATCGAGCCCCGCATCGGGCTCTCTGCCTGCCTCTCTGCCTACTTGTGATCTCCATCTGTCAAATAAATAAATAAAATCTTTTAAAAAAAGTAATATTGAACAGAGAATAACTTTAAGAAAAATTTAATGACTGACTTAAAATATTTAATCATGGAGCAGGTTGTAGTGCACTACGCATTACCTAGGAGCCTTCAAATATATGACTTTGTTGAGGCAAATTTGACCTCTTACTCCACTTGACAAAATTTAGAGTTAGGGTTTCACATTTGGGAATTTCTAACAATTTGAGCCTTGCTTAAGAACTACATTGACACATATGATATGTGTCAATGTATGAAGTGCAAGGACAGAGTGATTCAGTTATCTGAATTTCTTTCAATTATCCGAGTATTGGGAATGAAAGGGAATTATTTTGGTAATTCCAGAAGCTCACCATCCAGGGGTAGGAAGATTTGGATTGAAGCTGCTAGACTCTGTACTGCTATTTAGAAGGACGACAGTCAAGGGTCCTTTTTTAAAAATACGTAAAAACATATGTGATGCCTCCAGTCTCCTCTTTACTGTCTGTGGGCATCAGATTGGAAACCATGACATAACAGTTCTTGCAGATGTTGCAGCCTCGCTATTGTTCCAGCAAAGTATCTGGAGAAGAGCCTAGAGAATCAGTTCTTGGTCAAGGAGCATTAAGCCTGTGGGGGCTTGCACAGGACTCCACCACAGTATCATTTATAACAAACACTAGTGTCTAAGACCCAGCCCGGCCGAACTGTCTTGCTAGCTTTACTTCCTGATGCTACTGAGGGGAATAGAGCCACAGAGGAGGTGGGTGGAAGCAGATGCTGCTTCAGTGGTTTCCTGCTTGTAATATTTCTTTACATATACATGTACTCACTTCGAAATATTTGCATTTAGGTACCGAAAGAACTGAGCTCGTTCCCTCTTGCCCTCACTGATGAATTAGAGAGCTGAGAGAGGTAAATGCGGCCCGGTGTCATTCGCATGTCGAGGTAGGAGTCAAAAGGTGGAACGTTAAGAGGTTTCCTCCTGGTTCTAGTTGTGCTGGGTGTGGGAATTCTCACGCAATTCCCCTGGGGATCTTAATGGGCCTTGGACTTAAGACGAAGGCCCTCACTCCCAGCCTCCTTGGGGGTGACAGAGACACTGCTTGCCGCACCAGTCATCCCATAATGAGAGTTTTGTGGTGCCATTGGGAACATGAACACTGGGGAATTTCTTAGGAGAGAGTCTTTGGGAGACTGGGCTCTTTGCAATGGAGTCAGGTAACTTCTCTGTGCACTTCAGATGTAGGTTTCAGCCACAGGAGAACCCTTCATGTGTTACCATGAAACGACGCTGAACAACCAATCGGGGTGATACTTTCCCCTCTGAGTTAATTTCGTAGGATGGATTGAATTGACCCCTTGTTCTTGAATTTGGAGGTTCCTCAAGAAAACAGTTCTAGTCAAAGGTGGCAGTTAAAAACAGGAAAAAAAAAACTGGCAGTTGAGACCAAATAGGAAGTGACTATGCCATCGGCCCTCACTGAGGAAAAGGAAGTTGTCGCCAGGACCTCTAAGAAAGGCAGTTGTGTAAAATTACCACCCTTCAACTTGCTCGGTGAGGTTCTGTCACCCTGTGGTAAAATCTCCCATAGTTTTGTTACTGCTGTTCTCAAGAGGACGTGAACAGAGCCGGGGAATAACAGGCAGCCCTTGCAGGACTATTATCAGGGACTACCAGAAGTTTCTGGGGGCAGAAACTCAACATTGTAGACAAGCAAAGCTTCCACCCTACTCATTGTTTCTTTCCTGTGCCAAATTGAAAGTTGAAGATTAGTAAAAAGTCAGTATGTTATCCCATGAGGCCCACCACAGGGTCCAACTGTAGACTGTAGTGGGGTTTTTGCTGAGAAATAGAAGACAGGATGTCTTTTTAAGTTTGCATTTGGGCTCCGGAGCCAGCCGAGGCCACACCACCCTTCCCTTTTTCCTTTTCTTTCTCCTCTGTTCTTCTCTTTCTCACGTATCTCTTGAGCACAGTGCTAGGAACTGTGCTAAGTGCTAAGAACACAAAGAATGCAAGGAGTTTGCTTTCTTGCAGGACACCATAAAAAACAAGGAGCACTCACAGTGATACATGATTATAATAACACTACATCTTAATGTTATGGCAGTAGGCACCAGAGAGAAGTACATTTGACCTGTGTAGATCCTGGAAGGCTTCACCAAAAAGGTGACGTTTGAACTAAGCCTTGAAAAATGGCCAGGACAAGTCTTGGGGAGAGGGAGTAGAGAGGACATTCCAGATAGAAAGAACAGCACAAACAAATGCCTAAGCTGGGCATGCGTATCCCCCATCACTTGATGATCTAGTTAAAATCTACATACTCTGCTCCATTTGTAAAGATTCTGGTTTTGTAGATCTGAGATGGAGATAGGGTTTGTGTATTTTATTAAATATACGTACACACACAAAACACACACAAACACACACACACAAAACACACACACAAAAAGAGCAGGGTGAGCTCCTGAGTGGTTCAGTAAGTTGAGTGTATAACTCTTAGTTTCAGCTCAGGTCATTATCTCATGGATTGTGGGACGGAGCCCCACGACAATTCTGCTTGAAAGGTCCTCTCCCTCTGCTCCTCCCCCCCCAAATAAATAAATAAATCTTAAAAAAAATTCCTTCGGTGATTATGATGTGTCCTCTTGGTTATGAATCACTAGATTGGAGAAATGACAAGCTTTCTTTGAGGACTAGTGGTAGTTTGGTTTAACAGGCAACAATGCAGAGTACGTGAAGCATCCTGGTAATGAGGTTGGAAGGGGAAGTGAGGGGCTGACAGTGAGCCTTAGTGTGCCATGCTAAAGACTTTGGACTTAATCCTGTAAACTCCTAGGGGTACTGAGTAGTTTTAAGGAAGAGAGGAATTTGCTCCAGATTTGTATGTTCAAAAAGCAAAAACAAAATGCCCCTCTGGTTAGTACATAAAGGATAGATTCAATATGGGAGAGACTGGGAGCAGAGGGACCTATTAAGAGGCCATTAGGAGGCTATTGTAATAGTACAGAGGAAGGACTGAGTTAAATTTATGGCTATGAGGATGAAGAGCAGGGGATAGATTCCAGAAACAATTTGGGGGTGGAATCAACAGCATTCAATTGATTGCAAGTGGCCAGGACCAGAGGGAGAGGTTTAAAAAATAAATAAATAAAATGCCAGAGACATCTAGCTTAGGGAAGTGGGTAAATGTTGATTTCTTGGAGCTGAGCCAGAGAATATGGGAGGAGGACCAGGTTTGGGGAAAAGATAAGGAGTTCAGTTTGGGCGCGCTCACTTTGAAGTGCCTGTGTGATATCCAAGTGTGGATGTCCAGAAGCTGGTTAAAAATAACAAGATTGCAAATATAGATTGAGAATTGCAGAGAAGAATCCTTTGTAACCTGATGGCAAGTTATCAATAAAGGACATAAAAAATAGAAGCCAAGTTGGAACCATTCACTTCCTATTTAGAGAATCACTTCTTGAATAACTGTCCCATGTTTTGGTCCAGTGAGATGCTGCCTGTGCCAACTGACATCAGATCTATCTGCAGAAAGCATGCCATTTTCTTCAAAGCAGTGATTATTAATCTCATCTCTATAAGATTATGCTACTAGATATTTCTGCTGTGTCCCTGCATACATAGATAGCCCTTTGAATGTGTGATAATGACAGCTAAGAAAAGAGTGGAGTAAAGGGCAGGAGTGACGTGAAGAGATCTGAATGCTATGTTGCCAGGTTTTCCAGGACAGTTTTCTTGCATGCAACTGTAAAACAGATTATTGTGCACAGAGCAGTTTGTATTAGATTTCTCCTCCTACACTCAAAAGAAAATGAGGTGGGAGATGACATGCATGCCTCGTTTCATGAAGCCAAGTTAGTGTCTTCTACAGTGGAAAGAAAAACAGGAAGAATTTATTGCAATGTATAGCGCAGATTACTGGCAAAGCCATGTTATTCGCCTGCTGTGAAAGTGCACAGCAACTTTAGTTAATATTTCTCCAGTTTTTCAGAATCATTCATACTATTCTGGTTCTTCCATTCTTTCTGTGCTATTGACCTTTTGTGAAACTTCACACATCCCTGTAGTTTACCATATGTGAAGGTAAGCATTCAAGTGGCTAAATGCCAACTTGAAATTAACATAGATAAATCATGCTTTTCATATAAATTGGGAAAAAAGCAGTAGACATTTACAATCTGAAATCATGAAAGCAGATACAAATAGATTATATTCTAAATGTTTTGTAGAATGCATTTTATTACGTGTTTGGGTTTTTCTCAGGTGTTACAAGAAACTGAAACATACCAGCTCTTAAATTTTAATGTTACTTTTGCAACTGACAATATACAGATTCCTGCTATGCAAATACAGAGAAGTGGGTGCTTAGTATGTTGTGAAGGATGGATTTAATTCATGAAATATATACTAAAAAAAAAGATATTTTATTTTTTTTCCAGACTCTCAAAGCATAAAAAGGTTATTGCTCTTTGGAAAGGTCATTTATATGAACAATAACAGAAGAAACAGTGTCTTGGTTGTAAAATGCTGAGTTATTGAACAGGTTTCCTAGTAAAAAAGTAAGGTATTCGATGTGAGTATGCATACAATACACTTCGGTATATTCAGTATACTTCCACTCTGGTTCTGCACCTAGTAAATGAGATATAAAGTAATTCTTTTATTGTCCTTTTTAAAGCAGGAGCCCAAGCCCAACTTGTATTAAGGTAACTAGAAAATTAGGTAATTATAAGAGCTATCGTTTATGTACTGCTTGCTCTGTGTCGGGCATGGTTCCAATTTACATATATTTCCATGTCATTCTCACAATGCCATGGGCTTGGTACTATGATCATAAGATCATTCCCATTTTATAGTGACAAAACTGAGGCATAGAGAAATGAAGTAACTCATCCAAGGTAGGGGTGCCAGATAAAATACAGGATGCCCAGTCAAACTTGATTTTTTTTAAGATTTTATTTATAGAACAGAGAGACCACAAGCAGGGGGAGCAGCAGAGGGAGAGGGAGAAACAGGCTCCCTGCTCAGCAGGGAGCCCAGTGCGGGGCTTGATCCCGCAACCCTGGGATCATGACCTGAGCCGAAGGCAGATGCCCAACCAACTGAGCCACCCAGGCTCCCCCTAAACTCAAATTTTAGATAAGTAATGAATAATCCTTCATGAGACATACTTATACTGAAAAACACCATTTATCTAAAATTCAAATTTAACTGGCCATCCTATATTTTTACTTGCTCAGTCTGACAGCTCTTCAGGCCAAGGTCATATAGTTCTTAAGGGGTAGAGCTGGAATTTGAACCAAGGGACTATGACATCAGAATTTATGCTTTTAACCACTATGCTTCTACTGATTATTAGAAATGGGGGGTAGAGAGCTTCATTTTCTCTATGTGGAATATTGGAAAAAAAGTCATGACTAATGAATACATCATGGGCAAGGTCACAGGTCTACAAGTTTGAATTTCTTTTGATTTACTCTGATTGTTGATATCATTTGGGCACAGTATTTTTAATGGGAATTTTTGTTCTAAAAGTGGTAAGATCTATAACATTTTGAACGGATTTTTCCTTCCATGCTCTCCAATAAGAGAGGTTAAAAAAAAAGTGTGCTTCACTACAGTGAATGGAATTAACTGATAAGTACTATTGTTCAAAACCCATTTTTCTTCCTTCACAAAGCAGCTTTATGTTGTTTATAAAGAGTAAGGTCTTTCTAAAATAAAAATATAGGATAATTTACTCACACCATTTTCTTCTTTTTTAAAAAATTTTATTTATTTATTTATGAGATTGAGAGAGAGAGAGAGAGAGAGAGAGAGCGCAGACAAGCAGGAGGAGCCTCAGGCAGAGGCAGAGAGAGAAGCAGGCTCAGCAAGGAGCCCGATGCGGGATCTGCCAAGCTGGGAGGGATCAGGACTTGAGCTGAAGGTGGATGCTTAACTGACTGAGCCCCCTAGGTGTCCCACCATTTTCTTCCTATTTTGAAATTTTTACTCTAAAACAGAGTTAAGTGGCATCTACTTTTTGAAAGGTAGTACAGTTTAATGGGGGAAAAATAAACATGGGCTTTGGAGCAGATAGACCATGTTAACTCTGTAAACTTGATGTCTGAGCCTCCTTTTCTTCATCTGCAAAGTGGGAGTTATTAATCCTTCTTTCAAATGCTGACAGGATTAAATGAGATGATGCACACAAGCTGCTTTACAGAACTGATGGTCCATGGATAGTGGTACTTCTGTTCCCCTGTCCATTTGCCTCTTCCCCAGAGCCTCCACTGTGCTCAGCAATCCCCATGAATCTTTGCAAATCTAATGCTTATGTACAAAAGTGTCTTCACTCACTTAGAAGTTACATAGCAATCAGTGGTTGAGTCAGCTGGGATCCAGTGCCTAAAAGGTTTTCTTTCATTCCGTGATTTCTTTTGAACCCCTAAAATATTTAGGTTATAACAGAAAATTAGTGTCATTTTTTTAAGATTTTATTTATTTATTTAGAGAGGAGAACACAAGCTGGGGGAGGGGCAGAGGGAGTTGGAGAGAATCTCAAGCAGACTCCAGTGCCCCGCGAGGGTCTCCATTCCACAACCAAGAGATCCTGACCTCAGCCAAAATCAAGAGTCTGTCGCCCAACCAACTGAGCCACCAAGGCGCCCCTACAGTGTGATTTCTGCCCTTAGAGATTAATTGCAAGGGTTTTTTTCCTTTAATAATGAGAATATTCTTCGACTTTCAGGTTAGGGTTTATATACTTTAGTCTCATGGGGAAATTCACCATGGACACCTCTGACGGACACAGAGGGGTATAAAAAGAGATGACAAGGACAGGGAAATTATGTCATCAGTGCATTTTCCTGTGTATACATGCGTGTGTGTGTATATGCATTGGAGCAAGGGGGTGATATATAATGAGGAGAAAATACAAAAATAACTGCAGTTAGGGTCAAATACAAAGTCGCCATCAGGAAACCACTAATGTTGCTGCTGAAAACAATCAGTTCTGAGAGGTGGTAGAGAGTGTGCTTATTAAGAACATGGACTGTGGAGGTGTGCCTGGATGGTGCAGTCAGTTAAGCCACGGACTCTTGGTTTTGGCTCCAGTTGTGAGATCGAGCCCCAGCTGTGATCAAGCCCCAAACATATTAGTGTGAGCCAAAGTAAGAATTTTTACTCAAATTGTTAAGAGAACAAGAAATGGAAAATGCATTTGGCAGAAGCTTTTTTAGGCCTCAGTTTCCTCATTGTAAAAAGAAGAGGATTGGGCCATCTGTAAGGTTCTTTCCAGTACTGACATTTCATGATTATATAAAAAAAATTCTTAAAAAGCAAAATCTGGAACTCTCTGAACAATTGTTTCACAGCCAAATAATAAATCTAAAGTCAAAGTCGAACATGACATTTCAGAAAGAAGGCAGCAGGGTTTCTGTGAGTGGAAAATCATGTCTGACTAATCTATTAGCACTCCTCAAGAGAGTAAACAACATATGGATGAGGAGGAACCAGGGGATAGAAGGTACACAGACTTTAAAAAAAAACTCACACAATCCTTGACAAGCTTCCTTACTGTTGACTTTTTTGTTGTTAAATGGGTCCCTGTGGGATCCGGGGAAACATTTTGTCATGGAAGGCAAGCAAACTTACAGAATGAAATGGAGGATAAGAGGGATGCCTAGGTGGCTCAGTTGTCTAAACATCTGCCTTCAGCTCAGGTCATGATCCCAGGGTTCTGGGACTGAGTCCCGAGTCAGGGTCCCCTTTTAGCAGGGAACATGCTTCTCCCTCTGCCTGCCACTCCCCCTGCTTGTGCTCATGTTTGTGCTCCCTCTCTCTCTCTCTGACAAATAAATAAAATCTTCAAAAATTAAAAAAAAAAGGAAAAGAAACAGAGGGTAAGAAAAATGGGTGCTTCTGTGGATGGAGAAGTGTCAGCATTAAGACTCCTATGGTCCCAGATTTATTTAAGTGTTACAAGTGGTATAAAATAAGGTGTACACAGGTAGTATTTCTGTGTTTGTAGCTGGCACTAAGCTCTTCTCAGTAGTGAAATGCCAAGCTGACATAGCATAAATGGCAAGAAAGTCTCTCAGAATTGGGGGGATGGGGGGCCGCCTGGGTGGCTCAGTGGGTTAAGCCTCTGCCTTTGGCTCAGGTCATGGTCTCGGGGTCCTGGGTTCAAGCCCTGCATCAGGCTCTCTGCTCAGCAGGGACCCTGCTCCCCCTACCCCCACCTGCCTGCCTCTCTGCCTACTTGTGATCTCTATCAAATAAATAAATAAAATCTTTAAAAAAAAAAAAGGATTGGGGGACTGGGAAAAAAATGAACAATTATCTCAGCAAGGTAAAGCGTCTATGGAAAAAAAAAAAAAAACAAATAAACCCTAACTGTATCATACAAATGATAAGACTGTTGTCATTTTTGGCTCAGGAAAGAAATCTAGGAGTCACAGATATTTCTGGAACAATTTCAGCTCACTGCACCATTTTGGCCAGAAAGGTCAACAAAATTCTGTGCGTCCATAGAAAACAGATTAGAAACAGAATGATATATTATCCTGTTTTTGAAAAAAAAAAATTAAGAACCTGGGGCAGGAACACAATGTTTAATTCAAGAAAGGCAAAACAGAACCTGAGATGATATAGAGATGGGCAGGCAGGACAATGGAATGAGAAGACTCAAAGTATTAGGAGTTTTTAACCCAAAAAATTAAAGATTTGAGGCAATGGCCAAAGTCCATACTAATATTGTCACTACTAATAATAACTGCTTATTTAGTGCTTCTTTTGTGACTTGATGTGTCCTGAATCATTCAATACCTATTACCCCTTTGAGGTGAGTCCCCCAATTGTCCACACTATGAAAGCATCATGAAGGGTATGTTCAGAGTAAATAAGATCAAAGCTGTTTACTGGCTAGAACTCAAACGAATCAAGTTCGAGACAAACAAAAAGTGAGACTCCATGGGGTGGGCAGTAAAACCTAGGGACTCAACACCTCAAGCAACAAGTTGAGGTGAAACCCATTCAGGAAGGATTTAGGCTATATTTGTAGAAGATAAAACCATGATAGCTTACTAAGAGAATCTTGTGAAATGTCTTTAACCTTTGAGGTTGTCATTAAGGAGGCCAACCACACCCTTTCCACTCCTGCCAACATGTCTCTGAGTCCTCCTATAAAAAATTGGGGCTGGATAGTCCAAAAATTTGGTCAAGTGTGGCTTTTCTTTTTTAATTATGGAGGAATAGCATGTAAATTCCTTGTGGGTATTTCAAGATGGTTGTACTTTATCCTATGCTTGAGCCTGTTGTTTTCACTGATAGCCTAACATGCACGGAATCTTACTGAAAGCAAAGCTTTCCCATGTAGAAATGGAATCTAAAAAACAATTACTTGCAGAAGAATAATTTGCTGCATAGAGAGTAGGTGGAGAGTTTTCCTTTAACACCCATTCTCTGGCCAGCATTCATCTGGGGCATTTCATGCCCATATTTCTTTAAGAAATTCCATTTCAGAGAAAATAGATTTCACATAAGGAAAAACAGAAAAATAGCTTAAAAGAGTATTCCTGTATTAAAACCCTCCCATAAGGGCACTTGGTTGGCTCCGTCAGAGGAGTGGGCAACTCTTGATTTGGGAGTTGTGAGTTCAAGCCCAACTTGATTGTAGAGATTACTTAACAGCAACAACAACAACAAACCCTCCCGTGAAAACTACACAGTATCTTCTCTGTCACATCAGTGCTCAAAAAACCCAAGGATGGAGCCATCCAGGGTTGCTTGGGGCTTCTTCTGTCTTCATGGTGTAACATGGTTAGTTTCCATAAAATGTGCCCCTGTCCTCCTCTGGCTTAGTGACCTCTGCCTTACTGAAATACTGTTATGTGCTGCAGGCACACCATGAAAAAAGAAATTGGGAAGAGAAGGAAGCCTAAGTGTGAACATCTACTTCACAGGGAACTCGCCTTACCTGTGGGAAGGAAGTATGAAAAGAAAAAAGAAAACTGGAAAGCGGAGAAACAGAAAAAGGGAAAAGGACAAATGAAAAGATAGGATTGTTCTGAAGTCAATGGAAATCTTTCAAAAAGTGAGAGAGAATAAAATGTGGATTTCAATGCTAACATGGATAATCGGCCATTAGCAAAATGATGAAGGTGTGTAATCCTTTGAGCTCTCCTACTTCTCACGGCAGAGTCTTTGCTCTCTGTCCACGCCCCTGACCCTGACTCTGTGTCCCTGGCTGTCCAAAGCCCATTTTGGCAGCTAGTGGCTGAGCCAGTACTCCCCCAGGCTGTGCCCTGGTTATGGGCTTTTCTCATCTCTCTGGATCCAAATGTATCTGTGTTTTGCCCATTTCATTGCCCTCATGGAGAACTCTTCATCCTAATAGAGACTACTTAGTAAATATGGCTCTCTACTTCTAAGTGCAGGTAGAGAGAGGTATTCAGGGAGCAGAGCCCCCCTCACCCACTCAAATAACAGGTGGAAAGTCAATAGCCTTTGTCTCCCAGGTAAACCACTCTAACCATAGGTTTCCTCATCTGTGGAGAGGAGATAATTAGGCCTTTTGTTTCTGGTACAATTGACAACACTTTCACATGCATTTTACCTATGGGATCCTCACGGCCACCCTCTGAGGTAAGGACTCTTTCTCCATTTGACAGACAAGGGAACTGAAGCTCAGTGAGGTTAAGTGACTTGTCCTGCGATGGTATGTGAAAGGGCCCATGCATGAGGAGCAGACTCAGCTGGCCAGCTGAACCCTGTGTCTGTCCCGTGTGACCTGGCATCTCTTGGACAGGTCCCTCCTCTGGCTCTACGTTTCCTCATTTGGAAGATGCAGATAAGAACATCGTGAGGGTTAAATGCAACACTGAGTGTAATGTGCTCAGGACAGGGTCGAGCACATGAGCAACAGAAAAAAGATGTGGAAGCTCCTGGAATGATGGTTAGTAGCAGTAATACTTGGCGCACATGCTGGCCCAGAACATGGAGTCCACTGGCCCAAATGTGGCCTTAGCTACTAGAGACCAGGACATTGGCAAACAGAACCAAACATGGCTGACGCAAGGAGAGAAAGAGGAGGCTTTGTGCTCTGCAGGGGGCACTGGTCAAGGCTGCTTAGAATGAGGTTGTGGTTTCCTCAGAACAGTGGTTCTCAAACTTGAGCCTGGGTTAGAATCACCTGAAGGCTTTCTTCAATGACAGATGGCTGGGCCTCGCTCTCAGAGTTGCTGATTTAGAAGATCTGGGATGGGGCCTGAGAATTTGCATTTCTATTGAGTCCCTTGGTGTTGCTGATAGGCCTTAGGAGCTCATTTTGAGAATCACTGTCTTAAAGAATCCTTTCCAGTTCTAGGCATCAGAGTTTCCTTGCTTTCATCTCCTCTTCTCTCCTCAGTAAAAATCCACTTGAAAAATGCCTCCCCTGTTCTGGCAGAAGAAAGGGAATTGCCCATCACCGGTCCAGGAGGGCTAGCGTAATGAGAGGACCACTGGAAAGCTGGGATCACCAGGTGTCAGTGGTGGCCTTGACTGAAGGCTGGGGACAGCCTTAGAGTAGAACAAAGGTCAAAACTCAGATGGGAAAGAGTCAGAGACAGCTGTGATTACAAAGCCTTTCCCAGATTGATTTTTCCCTCATAAGCTTTTTCTCCCATAAGCTTTTCATCCCTTTTATAACTACTACTATCTTTGGGCTGCTGGGGGGCAGTGGGGGAAGGATTCACTATAGTTTCTTCTTGCACTTTTCCTACTTCCTTGTTTTACTCTTTGTTAACCACAAGGCCAGTATGAAATTCTTGTAGGGCCTAAAGCAGCGTGCACAGATGATGGCAGCCTGAGCTAAAAGTTTAACAAAATTAGACATCTCTCTTGAAGCAAAATATGTGCTCTGTGCTCTGTATCGTGTTACAGCAAATTTGAGAAAATCAAGGGCTGGATTCCAAGTTGTCAGTAACTAAGCCTCCGCTACCTGTTAAACACAGTTAATGAAGCAGTCTGTGTTCATAGATTAGAGGATTTGTCTTTGAAAATAGTAACCCAATAGGCTAAGAAAGATGGATAGCCTTGTATTTAGATTTCAGGATTAGAAATCATCTGTCCCATGAATTCCAAGGGGGCGAAAGAGCTTGTGGCTTCACTTACCGAAAATGTCTATTTCTAGTGCAAATCTTCGGAAACTGAAACGCAAATAGGAAACTCTGCTCTAATTATAAGAATGCAAGTTTCTTTAGCTCTTGAGGCAGAGATCCTTTAGATTAGGGATTCCATATACTGTGTCCAGGCCTGTTTAGTGCCTTTAAGCTATCAGATATTTGCCTGTACCAGCCTGCCCACATTACATGAAAACAGACCTCCCTCATTCTTTCAGAATTCATGGCTTCTGTCCTGAACCATTCACCCCAGCTTATCTCACACTCATTCCTAACCCTTCCTCAGTCTGTTCTCCTTTCTGACCTCATGACTCATTTTTCCTCTTACCACCTTGCCTCGCCCTAGGACCTGGCACTTGCTGTTACTTCTTCCACTTGAGCCTTTTTCAGAGTCCTCTTTGGCCAATAATCAGATTCTCCACTTGGCTAGATTGCGGGGAACATCCATGGATGAGTGCCCTGAACTGGGACCAGCCCATTTCCTGGGACTTCTACACAGGCCCCCGTGGAAGGTACCCCTGCCCAATGGGCTGAGTCCTGGAAGCAGAACTCAGACTTGAGAGATTTGTGGCTCCTTGATAATGGTCTCAGAAGGAACAAAAAACAAATGGAAAGGAAGGAATTTGATTGCCCAACCAGTATCTACCAACGAGCCAACTGAATTTCTGTATCGCCTAAAGTAAATGAGGAAGAAAAGTGATGGTTTATAGATACTCTACTCTTTAGTAGTTCTTGCTTCTCAGATGTGAAGGATTATTACTTATTTTGCCCTCGCCTTCACATCCACCTGCCTGCAACAACCCACCCATCAATTGATTGCCAAGACTCAATAAGTCTACCCGCCACAGTGTCTCTTGACTTCATCATCTCTTGCCTGAGCCATTTGCAATAGTGTCCTAATAATTGGTCTCCCTGCGGCCAGTGTCTCTTTCTCCCCATCCTACTTTTCCGTGCTTCTCACCCCCTGCCTGTCCATTCTTCACACCTCCGCCAAAGTAATCTTTCTAAAATACAGATGTGATCATGTTACTCCTCCTCTTAATACTTTTCATTCCCATGTATGTATCAGATTGTTATTATATATATGATTCTGATTTTCTAGAAAACAGACTCTAATAATTATGACAATAGTATTGATCTACTATATCTCTATTGTGTTTTAGAGTGTTTTCACAGCTATTATATAATTATAAGATATTAATCCTATGACTCAGCTATTATTTTATCACTGTATTTGCAGAGAGAGAGTCTAACTTCTATGTATAGTGAATGGTACATAGTATGCGGCAGATATTTACAAATTATGTATTACATCTATTTGGCTAAGTATGTAGTTTAAAAAAACTCCAGAAAAAAGTCAAATTTTCAGTTCCAGAGAATGAACTTGTTAAATCTTATTCGGATGCTGGCAAATCTCAGTTGTTTAGAGCATGTAATTACTGAGGTCAAAGTTGGTGGTTCAATTCCCATTTGTTTAAGTTAGCCTCATTCGGTTTCATGGACATAGTTTGTAACCCTAACCTCAGCCAGCTATTTCACAATTGCAGGTCCCAGTGGAACATGGGTAACAGAATATGGATAAATCTACGCCACGACTCCATCCCTGTTTCTTGAAAACTCGAATATAATGCTAACTCTCTAGTGTTTATCTAGAGTTTTGTATATTCAGTTACACAAAGAAGTTTTAGTAATAATCATCTAGACAAAGAGACAAAATGATTCTCCAAAATGGTACTTCAAGGACCCCAAAGAATGCTTAGCAAATATCTCATTCCAACAGTAGTTTGCTAATTATACAATCCCTGTCCGATAATGCTAATGCCACCTCTAATGATGACTTGGGTAATAATTTTTAACATAACTCCAGATAAATCCTATAGTAATCCTACATATGATTTTCTACATTTTTCTCTTGAATGAATAACAAAACAGTGTACAGCTTCTACTAGCGTTCTCATTCAGAGATGTGGTAAGCGCCAGACTCAGCCTGTGTACAGATGGCATGACTGATATGGTAGCACTGAGAAGACCCCGACTTGAAATTTTCAGGTCCCCTCTTACTGACTCTGGGTTCAGGCAGGAGTCTGTTGTGAAAGTGCAGATATCAAGAAATGTTACCTATTACTATATGAATAAAAATTTCAGGTTGTACTTTATCCTCAACTATATATAATATATTCTTAGTGGACTAGTGCTTCCATGGATTCAGATTTATGCCACCTCAACATAAAAACTCTAGCAAATTTCTTTGATGCTAGAAAGAAATAAACCTGAAATAACATAAGAAATAAGCCCAACAAAAACAAAAGGTCAGCAAGGGTCCCTGTGTTCCAGCAGAGACCCAAAAGCCACACTTTGGAAAGATGAGGTCTAATCAAATGTGCGAAGTTGACAACAGAATTAGTACGGGGAGAACTCAGAGTGGTGTAGAAGGTCAACAGGTGAAACAGAGCTAGAGGTAGAAGCAACATTACCTATTCACACAGAAACTGTGTGTGTGATCTCTGGTCAGCCTGTACAAATAAGATGTGGTTTCCTTCACAAAAACCATTTAGAGGAAGGCAATGAAAGTGCAACCTCTTTTCAAGATAGGAGTTCAGGGGCAAGACATCACTGGTGACCAACTCAGAGGTCATGTTTATTATTATGCATGTAGACTTTTAATTGATAGTTCAGAGAAAATAACATTTGTGTTGGTGTCCTCCTGGGGCCTGAGGACATTCATTCTTCTTGTTCAGAACCCGCTGATTAGCTGGTATAAACAAATCTCAAATCACCAAGTTACAACTGTTGCTTTTTTAGGACATATACAATGAGTTCTTACCTATGTGACTAAAAGCAGGCCAAAGCACTAGATTTGATGGAATGTTAAAAGTATGGCTGTTAACTGTCACCTGCACAATAACCCCTGACAGCCATTTCCTGCTTGGCAGCATAGGGGAGAGCGCTGGGGACTCGTCTTTATGACTTGAATAAGCCCTTCTGCCTACCTATCTTGCACAAGCAACATTTTCTTTAATTATGAGAGACACAGTGTCAGTAGCTTGTTCTAAGGAAAAAGGTCAGAGTTGGTTCTGCTAGATTCAAGAAGTGAGTTTTCAAGTCAGCGGGATAACAATTAACATTTGTATGTAGCCCCTTCCAGCATGTAAAGCACATTTTCCTGCACGATTTCATTGAACTCTTACAACAGAGCTGTGAGGTAAATCGTAGCTATTTTTTGCTTCTCCTGTGAGGAAACCGAGTTTGCAGGGAGAGAAGCCTTGCCCTGGACTTCACAGCTAAGTGACGAACATTCCAGCATTACCTTCAAATTTTGGGCTCTTGACTTCACGGCTAATCTCGATGAACACTATCACTATCTGCCAGGGTTCCCCATCTGACCTCCTTCACTCTCCTTCTTCTACTAGTCATAAGATGCTATTAATTTTACCCCCATGATAATTCTCAAATCTATCCGCTATTGAGCTTCCTGTCCCCACTTCCATGGTCCTAGCCTAAGGCAGCATTGTCACTCACTTGGGTGATTGTAGTCGTCTCCTAACTGGTCTGCTCAGGATAGTCTGATCTGTCCCACCTGCACCTGCTAAAGTGGGCTATTTAACAGTGCAGCTCTGACCGCAACACTCACGTGATTATAAACCCTTGGATAGCTCCTCTCGACACCTGCAGAATGAGATCCATATTCCTTAGCATGGCCCTGCCTCCTCTCTTCCCTCTTCTTTTTTTTTTTTTAAGATTTTATTTATTTATTTAATAGACGGAGATCACAAGCAGGCAGAGAAGCAGGCAGAGAGGAGGAAGCAGGCTCCCTGCCGAGCAGAGAGCCCGATGCGGGGCTCCATCCCAGGACCCTGGGATCATGACCCGAGCCGAAGGCAGAGGCTTTAACCCACTGAGCCACCCAGTCACCCCATCTCTTCCCTCTTCTTATACACGACGGTATGCTCTGGTTGGAACTAGCTCTCTTCTCCTTGAACCTCTCAGGACCCATCTTGTTTCTGTGCTTTCATTCCATTGGAAAAATTTCTTTCTCCTGTTGTCTGCCTTACTATGTAGGGGCAGCCTTAAATGTCTTCGATGATGTGGTCAGACCCTGAAGTAGTGCTCCCATTCGTCTTCATTTAAACTCTTGTTATGGCATTTAACAACTTTGGCTGTAATTATTGATTTGCATGTCCATCTGGTCCACTGGACTCTGCAGTAAGGGCCAAAGACTTGTCTGATGAAAGGTATATCCAGTCTTTTTGCCTACAACAGCATTTGGAACATAGTAGGGAGTAAAAGCTGTTTATTATGTGAAACTCCTAAGCAGTGATTTATTATATACCATATGCCCAACTCTGTGACACGTAGGGAGGTACTAGGTCCAAGCCTTAACTGAAAAGAGAAATGCGATTCATTTTGCTAAGGAGCAACAGACGGCATTTTATAATTGAGATATTGTGTGGTACCGACTGAAAGTCTGTAGCAGTTCAGGAGAAGATTGGAAACTAGGGAGACACCTTTTTCCTTTAGAAACGATGATTACTTAGGAAGGGCCAACAGCAACTGAGTATTTGCCATCTGGCAACTGTCACAGTACTCATTGTAAATCAGATTTAATAAACCCAAGTCCTTTGAAAAGTGAAGGTGTTTTCTGTTATTTAGGGAGAAATATCATCCCCCAAGAGACTGACTCAAGGAAAGTACTTAGAAACTGAAACTAAATTCCTCCAAGTGTTAGGAGGCAGAATTCTACCTGGCTGGGATGTCACGTGGTTGGAATACCTTCTTCTTCTTCTTCTTCTTCTTTTTTTTTTTTTGATTGGAATACCTTCTTAAAGGGAATTCCTATCCATTATTTTCATCGGGGAGAAGAAAGCACACTTGCTTTTCATTTAACCCATCAAAGTTTGAATAAATCAAGGTGGACATTTGGCGCTGCCCATTGGCCTGCCTTTCCCAGGTCAGCACTGCCAAGTCTCCCCTTATACTTAAACAGAATGTGATGCCAGTGGTCTTCCTGCTTAGGGCTTAGACTCTCTGTAATACTAGAGCACAACCTGTAGAAATGTGCCCCTCCACTCTCCGCTGGCTGACTGGGAAGCTACGTGTCTTCCCTTAGAAGTGATTTTGAGCTGCCACCCAATCACCACTCCAGAGAGCTAGAAGTAGTTGTTTTCATTTATAAATGTGGGACCTTAAGTATTCTCCCAGTAAAGTTGAAGTAAATCCGAATTGTCTTTAAAACATGGATGTGCTGTGGGGAATGCTAGGTGGTGAATGTCATTCAAGAAAACTGAATCAACAAATCTTTACTGAGGACTGGCGATGTGCAAAGCCCTGTGTTTATCGTGGCGTGGGACATACGGAACCACAAGCCATGGTCCTTGCCCTTAAACCCTTTAATTAGGTGGCAGAGGGGTCCCTTTGCCTGGATCAGGGATGGGAAGAAAAAATGAAGTTGCCCCTCAGTTGGCATGTAATAAAGAATTAACTGAGGCATTTTCAGAAAACAAAACGAGCAGACAAGCTATGATAGGAAAATGTAGGCTGGGGGACAGGGATTGGCTTAAGAGTTAAGAAAGGAAAAAAGGAAGATCCAAAGCCAGGGATTCTAGATGCATGGTAGTGGGTAATGCGAGGCAGAACCTCCTAAGATAGCATAATACACAGGAAAATTCGTGGAGAGAGCGAGGCCTCTGTCATAGGCTGGGGAAGGGAGGTAAAAAAGAAGCATCATTCATTGACTATTCATTGAATAGTCAGAATGTACCAGTTGTGTTGGTAATGAGGATGCAGGCTGCATACATAGAAATGGGTTCTCCCAGAAGCAAATGGGTTCCATCTAGGGTTCAAGCAAAAAAGTACCTTACTCCTCTAGAAACTAGAATGACAACCAAAGATAATGGATCCACTCTGGACTGGAGGGTGAAAGTAAAGCAAACTTGGAATTTCTTTACACAGAGAGAGAACTTAGTTATAAGCTTAAATTACTGGTTGTGTTGGTCCTCAGTGGATAAGGTGGAAGGAGAGGAATGCTGCTGGAAAATTTGGACAGTCTGCTGAGAATGGGGAACCTATGACTCTGAATAAAGAAATCTCTAGCCTCATCACGCACAGTGTCTTAATAACCTGAGATATGTCCAGACGGGGTCACTGCCTCAGGGTCTGAAATTTCCACCCTGAGATTCTTTCATGGCCTTGTGGAAACATATGCATTAATTGAACTAAGATATTGCTACCTGGGAGGAGTAACACCTTCTCTGATTTGTTACTTTTGTCTCCATTTATTTAATAAATGTTGGAGGCCGGGCGCAAAGGTGGTGGAATCCCTTCCTTCAAGAAGCTCGCAGCTTAGCTGTGCCTGGGGCCTTACATGACAATGGCATAGGAACATGGGTCTTGTGGGGAGGTGTAGGTGGAGTGAGGGTACATCAGAAGAGAGACAGAGAGAGAGAGGGAGAGAGAGAGTGAATTTGTGGGAGGCTAGAAAAAGCTCAGAGCCTGGAGCTCTGTGAGGAATGCCAACCTAAACTAAGGAGGTGGGAAGAGGCTGTAGCAAGAGGAGAGCTAGCACGGGACGGTGGCCGGCTCCATGGATTGGAAGACAGATAACAAAGCCTGTAAGGAAGAGAGAGGAAGAAGTCAAAACTAGAGGAGACTGAGTTTTCTGAGTCTAAGTTTATGAATGAAAGAATGTTGTTTCAGTGCCTCTACGGGGTGTGTGTGTGTGTGTGTGTGTGTGTGTGTGTGTGTGTGTGACAGAGGCAGAGACAGTGAAGCAGGCAAAGAGTGACAGAAGGAGGGAGAGAGACAGAGGGAGAAAGAGCAGGAGAGCAAGAGTTAGCAACTAGATCAGTGAGTTTAAATTGAACTTTAAAAAAGAGGAAGTGAGGAAAGTTTGTTTGTGAGCTCTGGTGGCAGGAAATCCTGTGACTAACCTTATTTCACACATCTCAGATTATTCAAAAGGATCTTAACTTTCTTAAGAACAGTAACTTAAAATGGAAGGGGTTGTCTCAGAGGCACGCATGTCTGAGAAGAGCTCACATCCTTGCTAAATCAACTAATCCAATTTGGGTTGCCCTTTACTGTGTGAAGGGACGCTTTAGGGAGCATGACCCCCTGGTATTTCCAATCAATAGAGTAAATAGCATTAACAAATGGATTCAGCTCTATGGGGGGTGGAATGCCAACAGTTTGGAGACAAAACCAATGGGTGATCCTCTTTTTCCTGGCAGAAATGTTTTCATAGAGCTGAAAGCAATCATTATATGAGTGCTCTAATAATTTTAAATAGCACGGGTGGAAGTATGGAGGTGATGAGGACTGGCAGGGGCCTGAAGAGCTGGTGCGGAGGGGAAGGGATGGGGGTCAGGGTCAGGCGATTACAGGGCATGTCCAGGCAAGTAGGGACCTGTGTTTGGGGGCCGCACGGTAATGGGAAGGAGCCCCTGTGCTGGGCGAGGCTGGTCTATTAGCAGGGACAGTTAGGGTTCCAACCACCTGGAGCTTTCATTTCCAGCTGAGGGTGCAAGTGTGGCAAGAAGGGGGGGCAGCTCAGACTTCTCTTTCGTAACCGTGCGTGGAAATGTATCTCAGGCAAACACAGGAGTGTTTCGCTTTTCTCTTACTCCAGAAATGTATCTAAAGCAGGCTCAGTTGTCTAAAGGCAAGAAAGGAACAAAGCTGGGGAATTGTTTATAATGTATGCTGAGGGCTGGCACGGTTCAGGAATGGCCAGGGAGACCCTCATAACATCCCATGACTGCTCTCCTTGATGGGGTCCACAGGACTCTGAGCCTAGTCTCCTTTTCAGATAAAATCCTCTCTCTAAAGGTGCACGAATCATGTCAATACTCATCTTGCCGCCTCCCATCCGGGCCATGCGTCTCTGTGGGGGTGTGCTGCAGGGCTGCGTGTCTCGACAGGCAGCGGAGCCACAGAAAAGGCCAGAATCCTATTTACAGGCCTGACTTGCCATTTCACTCCTGGACTGATGAGGGCAGGTTTCTTTCTGTGCTGTCTGAAATCGTTTGGGGGAACCTGCTGTGTTCAAAGAACTCAAACAAAAGGCAGGACGAGTAAATAAGTCAGATATTTGCAGGCGCAGGCTGGAAACCGGGCCTCCTGCAGACACACACACACACATACTGGTGGTGATTTTCCGGGCTCTTATCAGGCTCACGCTGGCCAACCACCAGATCTGAGGGGCCAGGTCAAGGTTGGAGACCCCAGTAGGCTGAAGTAAGTACTCCCAGCTGGTCTGGAGAGCTGGGACTGGAGACTGGGGCTGGAATTACATCTGTACCTGGTTCAGGCAAGGTTCAGGAATCTGAGACAAGATCCAGGCAGAAGCCAAGACATATGGGGGAGGGGGTATCTCAGGCCAAGGGAATTCTGCGAACAAAGGCAAAGAGGCAGGAAGGCACAGAGCACTTCTGAGGAAAGGGGGGTGTATTGTTAGCACCCAGGAACACGGGAGGACGTAGAAACCCGAGGACGTGGGAATCAAGACTCAAGACCCAGGAGAAAACTGAAAATTGTCCAGTGCTGGTGAGGTGGGTTCAAGGAAAGAGCTTCTCATCCTTGACCTCAGAAACGGGAAAGCAGTTACCTCAAATCCTGGTGATCAGGTTGACTGGACTTGCAATCTTAGCTGAGGGCCTTGGGGCTGGAAAGCAGTCCAAAGGAGACTTGGGACTCAATTAAATGCATTTATCAAAAGCCTACTATGCACAAAGCACTCTGCTTGGTTCTGAATCAGGAATGTGATGATTAGGAACACAAAAGCCATATCTGAAGAGTGTAAACCATACCACATTTGGTTCTGTCAAAAAGCCAAGTGTATGGAATCTCCAGGCCAGATTGGACATATGATGTGCTATAGATTCATTATGAATATGGCAACTATAATTTGCAAACCTCAGGTTAGATACATGATCCAACTAAGGATTTTTTTTCTCATTACTAAATTTATTTACATAGTTATTATAAGCTATTCTAAGATTCAGACATTAAATCACATTCAGTTCTACATGTTACAACTGATCTTTATTGAAAATAATAAACACACATGAAGAGAACTAGAGTAATAAAAATGTACATGAGCGAGAAGCAAAGAAGTAAATTAGAATATGCAGGGGTGCCTGGGTGGCTCAGTGGGTTAAGCCTCTGCCTTTGGCTCAGGTCACGATCCAGGGTCCTGGGATGGAGCCCAGCATCGGGCTCTCTGCTCAGCAGGGTGGCTGCTTCCCCTCACCCGCTGCGCCCCTGCCTGCCTCCCTGCCTACTTGTGATCTCTGTCTGTCAAATAAATAAATAAAATCTTAAAAAAAAGAATATGCATATGCTTTGGAGTAGAAAAACACGATTTCAAATTCTGTTTGTACCCTTTACTAGATGTGTGACTCAACCCTTCTGTGCCTTAGTTTTCTCATGTGTAAAATGAAGATAAAAAAAATAATACCTTTAAGAGTCTATCGTGAGGATTAAGTGAAATAGTCTACATAAAACATTTAGCAAACTGTCAATACGTAAGTGCTCCAAAAATGATCTTGTATTTTTGTTGTTGATTTTGCCATTCGCTTGTTGAAGCTGATAACATATTGTTCCATTTACACTTTTTATTTTTATTTATTTTTTTTATTTAAACATATAATGTAACCCCCCCACCCTCTCCCAAACCCCCTACCCCCTACCCCCCTCAGTTTGTTTTATGACATTAAGAGTCTCTTTTGGTTTGTCTTCCTCCCAATCCCATCTTGGGGCTAAGGGGGTAGGAAAAGAATAAATGAAACATTTACACTTTTTAAATGGATTCAGCTTGTTCCAGAAATCTTTATCCTTAATTTTTACAAACAACTTTTTCAAACAAATCTGGGCAAGCGTTTGTGTATTCATTTGGATTATTCAGAGAAAGTTTACATTTTTTAGTGATCAGGAGTGGTTTTTCTTAATCCCCTTAATTTGCCAATTTGTGAAAATGACCCTTGAGCCCAACATTCCTACCTCATAGTCAAAGGATAATTCTCCACATCCCTTATATTTACAAGATTGATATTCTCAAAAGGAAATTATTTAAGTATATTATACTACATCGGATCCGTAGTTACTCTCGCTATATCCCATTTGGCTAGCAAGTCCTCATTAGGCTATGATTTAAGAACCAAAGGTTCATTACACAGATCATTGTAAGACAAAAATAGCAAAGATACTTTGGCAAAGACTGTCTCATTCAGGGCTCTTTATGGACTAACTCAAGGATAATCATGGAGTCTTAGCTTGGGTTCTCCAGGAATCAGACTCTGAGACAAGGATTTTGAATGGATGCGGTTTGAGAATTGCAGCTGACACTTGTAAGGGAATGGGACCCTTATAAAGGAAATGAAAGCACTCAATAGAGATGGTGCTGTTAAGCCAGCTACCATAGTGGTGGACCGACACCTAATCAGACAGGGCAACTCTGTTAAATGCCACAGCACACCATGCCTCAGAGTTACCCCACTTGAGGGGCAAGGCAGCTGAAGTATTTATACACCAACTTATGAGCCCCACCTCACCACTCGGTGTTGGGGGTGCGCAGGGAGGTTAATTTTTTGGATTGCTGTACATGGAGACCGGCTCTTCTGGGAAAGAGATCTCAAGCAGTTGTGCAGATACTGACCACTGGAACGCAGCCTGAGGATATGGAAAGGTCCACGGGATGTTATGGGAGCTCTGACAATACCTGTTATATCAGGAGAAACTCAAATGGGCTTTTATCCTATGGGATGTCAGGCTACTGGGCTAAGGTTTGGGCTAAGCTCTGACTCTGGTTCTGGCTGTCTTACTCTGTTGCCTTAATCTTTTAATCTGCTTGCCACTGACTGACATGTACTTTCTTGCTACCAGAGTGGTAATAGCTAACGGAGGATGATCTTGGGGGCAAAAACTGGAGAGAGAAGTTCAGAGGATCCGAGCAAGGGCATTTTCCTCTATACCTAGAAACACTGGCCCATCTTTCTGCACCTGTGCCCTCCTGTTATCACCTTACCTCATGCAAGGAATCAAGCCAAAAGACTGAGAGGGAGAAGCGGGAGACAAAGGGAACAGAGCTGTTACCTGCCTAACGTCATGGAAGCCAAGAGATTGCCTGGAGAGGAGATCCCAAGAAAGAGGCAGACCCTCAAAATACTAGCACAATGGCTCAGCATCCCGGAATGTGATGACTCTCTTGCTATGCTACTCTTCTTCCAGAAGAGTTCCAAAAGAGTTAGGAAAATGGATGGAGAAGATGGCCAACATTTATTAAGCTTTGTCTTCAGAAGGTCTGGGTTGGTAGTTTGCACACCGCAGCAAGGGTATAATAGACATTTGCCCAGCTTTGTCTATCTACCGCTAACTTCTTGACAGTTCTCTAGTCTCCCACTGAGGAATTTTCCATTGTGTACGGTCCTAGTGGGCGGCACTGCTTACCTTTCATTATGGTAGCCCAAGGGCCAGTATCCTGCTCTCCACCATTCTTTGCAGCCACGGGGCAGGCAGGTAACAGTAAGAAAACATCCTGGAATTGGTTTGTGTAACTATGGAAGACTTGGGGCATAGGATAGCAACTGAAATGAGATCAGAGGATGAAAGAAAGACATTTCTTTATTTCCACTGGTTTTACAAGTGGAATATTTCAGAGTTAAACAGAAGGAGCTTTCTGTGTAAGGGTCCCCTGAACAGGTTTACCACACTGGGAGCAGGACTGATGATGGTGTTGATGACGACAGTGATGACGATGGTGACGACAACAAAGAAAATGGCTAACACTTACCAAATGCCTCCTCTGGGTCAGATACTTAACTTTGGTGATATCATTTATTCTTAAAATAATCCTGTGATCTCAGTGCTATCATGCTCTCCGTTTTTCAGAAAAAGAAGCTGAGGGGTGCCTGGATGGCTCAGTCGTTAAGCGTCTGCCTTCAGCTCTGGCCATGATCCCAGCGTCCTGGGATCGAGTCCCACATTGGGCTCCCTGCTTGGCGGGAGGCCTGCTTCTCCCTCTCCTAGTGTTCACTCTCTCGCTGTGTCTCTCTCTCTGTCAAATAAATAAATAAATAAATAAAATCTTAAAAAAGAAAAGAAAAGAAAAAGAAGCTGAGGCTTGGAGAAGTTAAGTAACTTGCTAAAACTCATACAGGTAGCAAGTGGTTTTAAATCCAGTTGCATCAGATTCCAGAGCCTGAACTCTTTACTGTCCTGCTGAGCTGCAGTTTCTCATAGCCAGGAAGTCATATAGTTGCAACAAGTTCAGCTGAAACATGGACAGAAGGGAGTCCAAGTCCAAGGTAGTGAGGAGGGCACCATTAAACTAGCTGAGCAGAGTGTGACCTGGGAAGGGAGGCCATTGTGACCAGATCATGGGGTTGTGATTCAAATGGAGTGGAAGGTACTGAGTGACAAATTCTGTAGGGAGGGTGGAGAACCGGTCCGGTGACTACGAGGATGATGGAGACAGCATGGGAGAATGATGCCATTCGAGAGACAGATGTGGTGTGGGGAGTGGCAGGCATGTTCTGGTCTGTGATTTCTGTAAATTTAAAGGGGATAGCTGCTCTATCTCCTGCCGTCATCTTCTTCAATATTGTGTTGATTTCCTGATTTTTACAAAACCCGTCAGAGTCTTGACGTCCCAGTTTTGTTCTCCTCCTGGTCATCGAAGTACAATTTACATTAAATTTAAATCTCCATTTTTAAATATTCTCCCAAGCAGTGCCCGGTCCCATTGAGACAAAATTCAGGTAATGATTTGGAGGCATAAGCATATTTGTGCCCAAGCAGTTCCCTGCTTATTTCTCTTTGGTTTCATATCTCTAGTGACAGGGAAATTATATTCAAGGATGCTCAGTTCAGATACGTGTGATATTGCATGCTTGAGGGGTTTTAATGATGATTCGCAATTTCAAACATTAAAAATTGACTTCAAGGTTTTTTTTTCTTTTGTCTGAGAGTTTCTTTTTTTTTTTTAGATTTTTATTTATTTATTTGACAGACAGATATCACAAGCAGACAGAGAGGCAGGCAGAGAGAGAGAGGAGGAAGCAGGCTCCCTGCTGAGCAGAGAGCCCGATTCGGGGCTCGATCCCAGCACCCTGGGATCATGACCTGAGCCGAAGGCAGAGGCTTAACCCACTGAGCCACCCAGGCGCCCCTGTCTGAGAGTTTCTAAGGGTGTAGAGAAGCTGCTTCTGAGTACAGACTGCCAACTCTAGCTTTACGCCGAGTCGTGCCTGCATGGGTATGTGCGTACGTGCATGCGTGCGTGCGTGCGTGTATGCGTACATGCATGCATACGTGCGTGTGTGCATGCATATGCACATGCATGTGCTCTTGCGTGTGTATACATGTGCCTGCCTGCAGGAAGCTGGCAGGTACCCTGAGGGCCACTGGTAGTGTGATACTCTCAGGGCTGTGAAAAAGAAATGAGAAATCAGGGTGAAGAAATTATTTTTCATTTACTTGGGCCTTAGGGATATAATAATATGGATAGATATAAAATGTGTACAGGTGTCTCTAGCCAGCATAAATTAGAAAGGATGAGGCACAGCACCCCTCCTCTACACATGCTCCTTGCAAACACTTCTCAAGACCCCTTGTTTACATTAGTTGTTGGGGAAATGTGCTTTCACATGGGGGCACAAAGGATTGGAGGAGAAAGAGTGTGTGTTCAGGTGTCTCAACAGCTGTGGGAAGAACATACTTGCTGGTGAAAGCCAGTTGTTCGCCAAGGTCCAAGACCCCTACACACATCTAACTGTGCCTCACCTTCTCTGCTGTTGTGAGACTCCAGACCCTGGAGAGTGAGCCTGGCAGGCTTACAAGCTGGCTAAGACCCAAGTCAGAGGTTCATTATTGTTGAAAGGAACCATAGGGTTTATCCAAATTACTGAGACAAGGTCACAATGGAGACCAAATCCAATTTTCTATTTTGGGAACTTTGTGATAAGAAGGATAAGCCATCAGGAGTCTCATTTGCATAAGGACACCCGGCCTCCTGGGATAATCGTGAAGGCTCTCAGCATAGCTGGACTGAAAATGTGAACAAAGAAGGGGAGACAAAGACTGTTCCAGCATGGGGGGTTGACAGGAACTCACTTGAAAGTAGGAGAGAAAGTCCAGGCCCTGAGCTCTTTTCTGTGACACTCGAGAATTGCATTTAATGGTGCACTGGAGGGTGGCCCTCATGTGCCCTCTGGCCTGATCTTTTGGACCTTATTCTATAGCAAAGGAAAGAACAAAAGCAAAATAGTCGGAATACCTCTCCTAATACAAGGTAGTATGCCTATAAAAGTGGATCACATCAGGCTGGCCAAGCAAATGGTACTGAAAGGAAGAGATGCTCCCCATTGGAGACCCCATTAGCTGTGGCGGTGGCAGCAACAGTGGTAATGAAGTGGCGACAACTGTATGCACAGGGCACAGGAAATGGTTAGCAGTCTTCCCCAAACACTAATAATGATAACTACAACTTACTGAAGCTTTTCATGTGTCAGGCCTCGTTCCTACATTATGCTGATCCCATGGAGTCAGTACTGGCTGACCTCCAATTTACATATGAGTAAACAGAATCAGAGAGGTGATGGCATGCTTCTAGTCACTCCTGCTATCATACAGCCCAGTGACTAAAAGGATCACTCTGGTGGGCCCCAGTGAAAGGCTGCAGTGATTCGGCAAAGGAAGGGCCAGGTGATGTGATGCTTCCTTCCTCTGGGATCCAGTTTGTCCATGTGGGAACTGAGAACAGGGTGGAAGAGTGGTCCTCAGCAGGCTAGCACCGCCCATCAGAAGAGGTTTTAGAAATTTTGGGGGGGAATGTTTGTCTTCTCATGTATTTCTGCCCAAGCCTTTGAGTGTAGAAATAAATATTTGTTTTATATGAAATCACTTTCTCATTTTCCCCTCATTTACATCACAGGATGTTATTTTTTATTTTCTAATTACACGTGTAGGCAGGTTGAATGATCAGTGTTTTCCATTTTGGGATAATGGGAGGAGTTAACTTTGTTTTGAGAGCAAGTGTCAGGTAGGTTAAGCAGCACGGTTCTATAAGGTTGATAACAACTGCTCCAGTCCTGATAGTCTATGGTTCAGAGTTAGTCTTGGGAATGGTGAAGTGATGCAATGCCTAGTAGCCAAGGTGTTGGGATGACCTGACTTCCCTCGCTATAGCTCAGGTCATGCTAATGAGGTTTGAACCGTAGATTTTTTTCTGTTCCACTCACTCAGTTCCTCCCCTCCCCTTCATACTGGTTGGTGAGCTCTTCCTTACTCCTGATTTAGAGGACTTTTCACCCTTTCTCCTTGGGCCAGCCCCAGCCATAACCCTTGAGTTTCAGTGTGAGACTGCTTGTTAGGCTAGCAGCTAAACTCAACTCCAAGGCTGTGTCCTTCCAGAGCCTGCCAGACAGTTATTTCCAGAAGCGACCTCCTCTTCTAAGGCCTTTCTAACTCACTGCTTCCCCCAGTCATTGCAGCCTGAATCAAGTCCTTGATGGTGTTACATGACCTCAGTTTCTCCGCACAGCACGTTTTCTCTCTGGCACACTGTCCGGTGAGTTCACTCTTACCTCCATCATTTTATCTCCATCATTCTCCAAGGAAGGGGGGCTTCTCAGTTGTCTTAGTGGTGATAAACGTGTTCTACGGGAAGTTGCACAAGGATAGGGACACATCGGTAATATTCACTGTCATCTAACCTGATCCTGCAAGCACAGATTCTGGCACCGAATGGACACTCAGTAAATGTATTCCAAGTCCCTGACAGACTATGAAGTCCATTGTCCAACTTCCTGTTCAATGTAATGGGGATCATGGTACCTCCTTGGTCCCTAAATAACTTTTAAAATCTCAGGATTTTCTATAAGGAGTCATGGATATTGATCAGCACTGAGACACAGCCTGGTCCTCATCAGGGTCCTAAAAATCTCATGGCCCAAATTCATGAAATTTTTGCCTTAGATCCATTTCTAGAGAGTTCTACAGACCCCAAGGTATGGTCCAGCAAGACCCGTGCCAAGCATGTGCAAAAAACAGCTTGACTTGGAATGGGGTAAGAAATGAGAAGGGACACTCCTCCGTGTTTCTTCCCTGTCTTAGTGAAGGCCAGCTTAGACCTTCATTGCCCTGGTCTTTCAGAGCTGTCCATGGCTTGGGATTCAGTTTAAATAGGACTCTGTAGTTAAAATTTGATTCAAGCCACACAGTGTCTTTTTCTCCTCAGAAAATGGGAAAATAATACTGGCCTCTGAGTCATACATGGAAAGTGTTCATCATGATGCCGAGAAAAACTACTTCCAAAGGACGTCCAGATATTACTGTTGTTTCCACTGTGCCCCAGGGGCCAAGGAGGGTGATGTGTGCCCTGTGGAGGGGACAAGAAAATTGCCTTCTACTTAGGGCCCTGTAGGGATTGGGAATGTCCTCACTCTGCTTCCTTAGAGTGTATACCCACAGCAAAGTTAGTGAAACCTCTGACCTTGGGCAAGGTGATTCATGCTCTTGGCTTCAATTTCTGCGTTTTTAAAATAAAGGAATTGGACCTGTTGAGGTCTCAGGCTCCTTCAAAGAGATGATATTGAAAACATACAGGCTTCGAAACAGTTGAATGCAAATTTCATTCGCATCTCTGCTCCTTGGTGGTTCTGTGATTCTGAGCGAAATCACTTCACAGCTCCCTGCCTCGGTTTCCTTCTCTGTAAGTTGGAGATAAAACCTACTTCATTAGGGACGCCTGGGTGGCTCAGTGGGTTAAGCCGCTGCCTTCGGCTCGAATCATGATTCCAACGTCCTGGGATCGAGTCCCGCATCGGGCCCATAAATTATGGTCAGGGGAGTGCGAAAAACAAGCGTCACTGCCCTCACAGTGCGTGGAGAAGCAGAGTAAGGCTGCTTCCATTCGCTGCTGAAAGGGTAAAGAAGATGACAAGGAGATTTTCTTCTGAGAGCATCTGGCCATGAATCCAGCCGCATTAGCAAGATTCCTGCCTCTGTTCATTTCCCCTATAGTACAGTACATCCCCACTTTGCGCTGATCCAGTCCATAAGATTAGGATTTGCCCTCTCAACCACTGGTGGTTTTTTTTTTTTTTTTATCATTTGGGATATTGGCACTCACTTTTTTGACTCAAGGTGAGAGGTCAGAGTCTCCCTTTAAATCCACCTAAGAATTTCTATTTCTGGGCCTATTCAATTAGGGACCTATGAAGTGAGTGTCAGCAAATAGGCTCACATAGTCTCATTATCCATGGAATGTACATTCTTGTTGCGTAGAGTAGATTACAAATGCCATCGGAAACCAGAGCTTGTTTCTGTGGATTTCAGCAGTTTCCCTGCGGGTGCTTTGCTTTGGGGCTTTTGTTAGGGAGCATATATTGCCTGCTCAATTACTGAATGTTGGGGCCCTATAATTTTTTATTTATTATTTATTTGTCAGAGAGAGAGCGGGAGCGAGCACAGGCAGACAGAATGGCAGGCAGAGGCAGAGGGAGAAGCAGGCTCCCTGCTGAGCAAGGAGCCCGAGGTGGGACTCAATCCCAGGACTCTGGGATCATGACCTGAGCCGAAGGCAGCCGCTTAACCAACTGAGCCACCCAGGCATCCCGGGTGGCTCAGTTGGTTAAGAAGAATTTAATGGTTAAGAAGGCGGCTCTGGAATCAGACTTCCTGAATGTGAGGTCCTATTTTTCCATCTTACTAGCTGTCTGACCTTAACCAAGTTAATTAATTTGTCCTGAAACAGAGATAATAATAATACTTGCCTTGTGTGGTTGGTATGGGAATTAAATGAGATAATGTGTGTGAATCACTGAAAACAGTGCTTGGCATAAAGGGAGCATTCGATAAATGTTAGATCTCACCAGGATTAGTATTAGCATTAGGCTCGCTATTATTATTAGGGCCTTTTGTGAAGGTAAGCCTAATCCTCTATTAGATTCTATCCTGTTTTATAAAGGGGAATTGTGGGGAAATGCTTTTTATATTATATTTGCAATAAAAATTTGAGCAATGAAGTAAAGAGGAAAAAGAAAGACACCAAAATCTAGCCAACATGGGCTAGATCTTGGGCTGGTTGGATTGCTGTCCCTACCTCTGTCCAAAATCCATTCAGTATATGTCTAATGAGCACTCACTGTGTTTCAGGCAGATCTGTAATTTTCTATTTTATCATATAGCTCTGTAGTTTCCCAAAATATGGTTCTGTTTCCCATCCCATTAACTAATCAATTTTGAACAGTGTAAGCATTTGTATTGGGGTTTGAGGGAACTACTAAATACCCCTGAGCTCCTATCTGAGGTTAGAACCAATGGAGAGATAGAACCAGGGGTCAGGCAAATGGAAATCAAAATAATCAGCTTTACTACTCATACAGCTGATGGGACAACATACCTGGGGTTTGCAAACCTTACCGATGCTTAATTGAAACTATCCCCTGGGGCATTTCAGGTCTGCCCCACAGGGGCAACACCCACCCCACGAAGCCTCTGGGAAAGCAAGCAGACCAGAAAGCACCAGGCTGCGTAGGCAGGTGGGTCCCAAGAGAGAAGAAAGATGGCGGCCAAGGCAAAGATGCCCAGGTTATCAATGCAAGCTCACCAATTAAGTCAGTCTCTTCTCTGTAAGAGGTGAGGAAAGAAGCCAGGAATGTTTAAGAAATCTTTCCATCTGCATGGTGGAAGATTAATTGCGCCCCCCCAACTTTTCCTAGCTTTTGGTTCTCTTAACCATTAAACATCTGACCAGCTGGGGATATAGCTCTCCCCTTTGGGAAAGGAGGTCAGTGGCCTGTTGACATTCTCTCCTTCCTGGAGCTACTTTCCTGATACACTTCTCACTGGGGGTATCCTACTAGGATTAATGGTGGACAGTGTTGATTGTTTTGCTTCCAGAAACAGTTAAGAATCATACGTTAATTATAGGTAGCCTGAAACTTGAATCAGCATGGCTGGAGAAAAATGCAGAACCCTGGGGAATTATCTTACTTTATATTCATGGCAATGAACCTCCAGTGGGTTCTTACTGCTGCTGTCAGTTATAATACATTTCTCTAGCTCGTTCATTCTTCCACTCTCCTAGACAGATTTTTTTTAAAGATATTTTTCAAAGATTGTATTTATTTATTTATTAGAGAGAGAGATCACAGAGAGGAACAGGGAGAAGCAGACTCCCCGCTGAGCTGGGAACCCAATGTGGAGCTTGATCCCAGGACGCCTAGCAGACGCTTCATAGGACTGAGCCACCCAGGCTCCCTAGACAGCTGTTTCATGTTGTCCCCTCTCTTCTCAAACTCCAGCATCTCCTTTCCCATCCTCACCTTCAGCTGATGGACTTGCTTGCGATCTCACTGAGAAGACAGAAGCACTTGTCAGGGATTTGTCCTAGGCTCATGTCATTACATGTTCCCACCTGCTGATAGCTGTGCTCATTATACCGTGCCTTGTTTATGGAAGCACTGCCCTAGCTCCTAGCAGAGGCTCTCTCGTGGGTACACTAGAGCCAGTGACCTCTCCCCTGCTTAAGGATGTTACTCTGACAATTCTTCATGCTCCTGCATAATCAGTTTTTTCTGTCTTTACTGGAGCTTTTCCATACCGAAACATTTTCCTATTCTAAAGACAACAAAACAAAACCCTCTCTCCACTTCTTCCAGGTACTGCCCTGTCTCTCTCTCCTGCTTATAGCAAAACTCCTTGGAAGAGTTATCCATATTCCCTCTCCAGTTCCTCTCCTGTTTTCTCATGAGCCCATTCTTTTCTTTTTTTAAGTTTTTAATTTAATTTATTTATTTGAGAGAGCAAGAGCAAGAAAGCACAAGCAGGGGGATGGGCAGAGGGAGAAACAGACTCCCTGGTGCTCAGAGGGGGAGCCCTATGGGTGGGTGTGGGTTGATCCTAAGACTCTGAGATCCTGACCTGAGCTGAAGGCAGATGCTTATACACCCGCCACCCAGGTGCCCTCATGAGGCCCTTCTAATTAGTCTTTGGCCCTTACTCCTCCATCAGACTTGCGCTTATCAAAGCCATCAGTGACTTCCTCATTGCCAAATCCAATCACTGATTATCAGTTCTCATCTTATTTGTCCTATCTGCAGCATTTGACAAAATGTATTGCTTTGTCTTCCTTGAAATGCTCTTTTCACTTGGCTGGCAGGAGGACTCTGCGTTCTGCTCCTCTGGCTCTTCTTTCTCAAATATCTTTGCTATTCTCACCTTATTTTCCTGACGCCTAAACACCGGGGATACATGGGACTCAGTCTTGGGACCTCTTCTCTTTTGTAAGTGCTACACTCATGCTGATAACTCTTACATGTATATCTCCAGCCTAGACCTCTCTGTGGAGCTCCACAATCATATATATCCAACCGCTTTCCACGTATCTCCACTTGAATGTCTGATTGACAACTCAGACTTCGCATGTCCAGAACTCTTGACCAGTTCCCCTAAAACTGCTTTTCCTAGTCTTCTCTATCTACTTCAATAATAAAAGTTCCATTCTTCCAGTTGCTCAGGACTTTTATGCCTTGAAGTCATCTTTGATTCCTCTCTCTCTTACAATCTTAAAAAAAAGTTCGTGAACCCAGTTATCTCAACCTTCAAAGACATCCATAATCCAATCATGTCTTATTGCCTCCACTGTCACTATAGTGGAAGGTGCCATTATTTCTTTCCTGCATTATTGCGGCTTTTTAGCTGGTCTCTGGCTTTCTTTCGTGTCCTTCATCTCACCTCCAAAGTTTATTTTCCACATCATAGCCAGAGTGGTTTTCTTTTCTTTTTTTTAAAACTTTATATATTTATTTATTTATCTGAGAGAGAGAGAGAGAGACTTAGTGGCGGGCGAGGGGTAGGGAGAGAGAGAGAGAGAATTCAAGCAGAATCGAATCCCCCTGACTGTGGAGCCTGATGCAGCTCAATCTCACGACCCTCAGATCACTACCTGAGCCCAAACCAAGGGTTGGATGCTTAATTGACTGTGCCACCCAGGTATTCCGTCCAACTTTTTTTAAAAAGTAGGCTCTGTGCCCAATGAACTCATGACCCGGCAATCAAGGGTCGCGTGTTCTACTGACTGAGCGAGACAGGTGCCCCTGAAGAGATTTTCTTAAAACTTAAGTGATGTCATGTCACTCTTCAGCTCCATTACTCACCCTCCATTACTTTCAGAGTAAAAGACAAAGTGGACATCTGTCCACTTCAAGGCCCGCATGAACCAGTTCCCTGTTACCACTCTGCCCTCATATCTTACTGCTCCTCCTCTTGTTCGCACCTCTTCAACAACACAGGACTTGTTGCTGTTCCTCAGACTCCCCGGGCCTTACCTCAGGGCCTTTGCACTTCTTGTTCCCTCTGCCCGGGGCACTCTTATCCCAGCTATCTCCATGGCTTGCTTTTTCATCTCCTTCAAATCTTTGCTCAAGTGTCACCTACTCAGCCGAGGCCTTCCCTGTCTGCCCTCTCCAAGATGCAACCACTTGCCTCCCGGGCATTCCTTATTTCTGCTTAGTACATAGTACAGTCTGACTCACTATATATTTTACTCATTTGTCCTGTTTATTTAAATATTCTCCATCTCCTCCTCCCATCACGTAAGCTACCTGAAGCATCAGGGCAGAGATTTTTGTGTTTCTTCATTGCTCTATCCTTAATATATGACATATAGGAGATACGTAATAAATATGTGTTTTTTGAATGAACTCAAGACTTTAAAACCATAAAATCTATTTTCCCCTCAAAATTTATATTTAGCCAGTTTAAGCAATATAATTCACTAGAGTTTTTGCAATGAGATGTAACATCAAAACAAAAAGTCCAGGGGTGCCTGGGGTGGCTCAGTCCGTTAAGTGTCTGCCTTCAGCTCAGGTTGTGATCTTAGGGTCCTGGGATTGAGCCCTGTGTTAGGCTTCTTGCTCAGTTGGGAATCTGCTTCTCCTTCTCCCTCTGCCTCTCCCTCCACTTATGGCCCCCTCAAATAAATAAATAAAATAATTTTTAATGAAAAGTTGGCATCATAGAGATGGTCTAAACTGGAATGCAAATCTTCCATTTTGAAAATTCTAGGGAAATTCAAGTCTAAAAAGTAAACCTGCTTGCCAAAGTACAAGGAAATAAAACTCTAGAGCAATTAGAATTAGACATCGAATTCTCTTGCTTTTTTGCGTTAAAGTCCAAAGAAATAGGAGTTCCATGACCTATGAACTTAAACTCAATTCGAATTCAGCTTCTGGCCAAGATGGAGTAAAGGGGTTCAAATTTACTCTCCTGCTTGAAACAAGTAAGAGACCATATAAAATATATGAAACAATACTTTTTATGACATGAAGTTTCAGGCAACAAAGGACAGGGATCCCTGAGATATGGGAAACAAGTAAGGTTAGCCTTATGATAGCCCTAACTCCCTGCCTAGGGAGAGATTCCAGGTGGTGCCAGGAGAGGGAACACAGCCAGAGCCTGGCAGACTCCCTGAGTTAAGGGAATGGAGCTTAGAGTCCTGGGAGACCAAGGTGGCAGGATGGAGTACTGGAGAGGAGAGAGCTAGAGAGAGAGAGAGAGAGCGCACGGGAGGGAGAGTGTGCGCATGAATGTAAACACAAACCATGGAGATCTTCAGAGGGTCTCCTTCCTGTGTTCAGTAGAATACCTAGCAGCACGTGCATATGCAGAAAATAGCAAGGCCAAGGAAAGAACCACCTGAAAGGATTAGAAGTAATGATGCTTACCTCTCCATAAAGGGCCGGGGTAGTGCCTGCTCCCAACCAATCAGACTGGAAAACTGCCTAACTCACAAGGCATGGAGTAGAGTACTCCGAAGGGTCTTGCCTCAACAGTGGGGAAGAATTAGCTGTAGACTAAACAGTGCTCTGGACCTGCGCAGCAAATCAAAAGGTAAAGCCCTAAAGGATGAAATTGTTTCCAAGTAACTGTGTCCCAGAACAAAGTTCAAGAATATTTATAGGAACACAAAAATATACAGCTCCCAACAAGGTAAAACTCATAATGTCTGGCGTCCAATCAACTATTACCAGGTGTGCAAAGAAGCAGGAAAATACAACCCATAATGAGGGGGAGAAGAATCCATCCGTCAACCCAGAACTGACACTGTGAGAAATGTTAAAGAATTTCCTTCAGGCAGAAGGGAAAATGATACCAGATGGAAATATGGGTCTACACAAGACATGAAGAAAACCAAAAATGTAACTCAATGGATAAATGGATAAGATTTCTTTTGTTGTTTTCTTACTATTTAAACTCTTTGAAGGATATTTAGTGGTTTAAATGAAATAATAACAGTGGGATCTATAACACTGTAGAGGTGAAATGTATGACAATAGTAGCACAGAGGTCAGGAGGGGATAAATGAAAATGCAAATGGAAGAATTTCCCATGATGGTGTTAATGACGGTACTGTTTTTACCTCAGATCTGGAAGGTTCCAGGCTTTGAATTGCTATGTTTTTCAAGCATCACCCTCCCTAGCCTTTTCCAGAAAGGTTCAGTTAAGTCTCTAAAAGTTGAATTGTCTCCTCACGTTTTTCTTCCTTTTCTCCTTCTCTGCGTGCTGGATCTGAGTGCTTTTCCTCCCTTTTACTTTCTCTTTGCTGTCTGGCGTACATATTTTTAAAAAGTGTATTCTTCTAGGTTCTGTCTTGTGGGGTCTTCCTTAGTGAGTTATATAGAATATAAATTGTTATTCTCCCAAAGGCATCCACTGTGCAGAGAAATCTTGTCCGCTTTTACCTCCTTAAATTGCAAGGTCCCACTCAGGACATGTTTTCCCATCAGAACCAGACTGTATTACTGCCCTGGCTACATCCCCTTTCATATGGTTCATCTTTGCTATGCCTCTCCTTAGAGCCATATTCCCATAAATTTGGCTAGCATATTTCTTTAGGGTACAGACAATTACTTCTTGTTGTTTCCAAAACTTCTGTCATCCTGGAACTTACTGAGTAATTCTTTGGATATTTGATGCTGATCCTCAGTGTGTTTTCCTCTCAATTGAGCCCAAATTTTATGAAATCACTTCCTACAACTGCCCTTCTCTTCAGTGGTGTCTCCTGATTCTCATAGGGTTTTCACGCACGTTGCAAGTTGCTACAACAACGAGCAACTCACGTTGTAGCTATGATAGAGTTTATTGAGAATATATCTTATACTCAAAGGAGTAGCAGAAGTCACAGGACCCCACTGAGCCCCCATAACTATGGAATAGCTATTCCATTGAAGGATGTGTTTGAGCACACAAGAACAGAGATATTTAGAGAGGAAAGTCTGTGGTCATGGGTGTGTTATTTTAACATGTATATAGGCTTGGATAAAAGGGAATTTTTTTTTAATGTAACAATGGGGCTTCCTGGCCCAGGAAGTATTTTTGTGGAATGTCTCAGGCTTAGCAAGGGTGTTTGCCTACCCACCCCGTGGGTATCGTTCTCCAGGTGTCTGTTTAAGCTGACTTATTGCTTTAGAACCAGTTCACATTGCTGGGTAAAGATGATGGAAGGCAGCCACCATGACTTTGATGAACAAAGATTTGTCTTCTCAACTGTGAACTCAGTTGTTAGAGCTGGGTGCATATCATTTTCCCTTTATAAATGCCTCATCATATGTATGTATGTATGTATGTATGTATGTGTGTGTGTATATTCTAAGACCTCAGTCCTTAAAAACATTTTTTTTACACTGTGGATCTTTTTTTTTTTTTTAAGTTATCTCTACACCCAATGTGGGGCTTGAACTCACAACCCCAAGATCAAGAGTCACATGCTTTTCCAACTGAGCCAGCCAGATGCTCCTCAGCCTTTTTTAAAAGACATTTTTCTTGTCCTTGAGCTTAAATCAGTCCATCTTCTTCTATTCGCCTTCCTTTTTTTTTTTTTTCTTAATTTTAAGACTGAAGCATATATTTCAGACCATGCTAGGTCTACATTTATTTCCTGAGCAAAACCGATTTCTTGATTCCAGGTGCAGGCTTTCCTTTTTCCTTTTTGTTTTTTTAATCTAATTAATTTTATTTTTGAATTGTCATACAGTGAAACTGACTTTTTTGCTATGAGTTTTAACACAGGTAATTCTCATAGCTTATCACTGCATTCAGGATATAGAACAATTTCAACGTTAAACACAAAACTCCCTTGTGTTTATCTCCTTCTAGTCACATCATCTTCTCACCCCTAATAGCTACAAACTACTTATCTATTCTCTATGCATATAGTTTTGCCTTTTCCAGAGTCCAGAATGTCATATAAATGGAATCATAATGTGTATAACCTTTTGAGATTGCCTTCCACTCAACCTAGTACCTTTGGGTTTTGTTCAAGTAGTATGTGTAAGTTGCTTGTTCCTTTTTTGGCTGAGTGGTATTCTGTGGCATGGTTGTAGCTACCATGGTTTGTTCCCCCATTCACCAACTTAAGGACATTTGAATTGTTTCCGATTTTTTATGATTATGAATAAAGCTGTTAAGAACATTCAGGTACAGGGTTGTTTGTGAACATAGGGACCACTGAGACATACATAAGTGCATGTTTATAAGAAACTGCCAGACTTTTTCCACAGTGGCTAGACTGTATGTATTAAAGCATTCTCACCAACAACGTATGAGAGCTTCGCTGGCTCAGCATCCTTGCCAGTATTTGGTAGTAGTAATTTTCATTCAAGCCATTCGAACAGGCCCATAGTAGTATCCTTTGTTTTTTTAAAGATTTTATTTATTTATTTGAGAGAGAGAGAGAGAGCAAGATACACACAGAGGGAGAGGGAGAAGCAGACTCCCCACTGAGCAGGGAGCCTGACCCGGGGCTCGATTTCCTGGACCCTGAGATCATGACCTGAATTGAAGGCAGACGCTTAAATGACTGAGCCACCCAGGTGCCCCATCTCTTTGTTGTTTTAATTTCCATGTATTTTATGGTTAATCATGTTGGACATGTTTTCATGTGCTTATTTGTCATCCCTGTAACCACAATCTGGTTTTTGGTTTGTTTGGTTTGTTTCCTTATACATTATGGATATTAACCCCTTATCTGATATAGGTTTTGCAAATTTTTCTCCTATTCTGTACATCCCTTTCATTTTTCGTTTTATTTATTTATTTATTTATTTATTTGACAGAGAGAGATCACAAGTAGGCAGAGAGAGAGAGGGAGAAGCAGGCTCCCCGCCAAGTGGAGAGCCCGATGCGGGCCTCGATCCCAGGACCCTGAGATCATGACCTGAGCCGAAGGCAGAGGCTTAACCCACTGAGCCACCCAGGTGCTCCTCCCTTTCATTTTTCTGATTGTTTCATTTGCTGTGCAGAAGCTTTTCAGTTTGATGTGTTCCCCTTTATTTTTGCTTGTATTGACTGTGCTTTTGGTATCATATTCAGAAACTCACTGCCAAAGAACAATGCCAAGAAGCTTTGTCCCAATGTTTTCTTCTAGGAGTTGTACAGTTTTACATCTTACATTTAAGCCTTTAATACATTTTGAGTTGATTTTTGTGTGTGGTGTAAGATAAGAAACCAATTTCATTCTTTTACATATAGATACTCAGTTTTCCCAACACCATTTATTGAAGAGATTATCCTTTCCCTATTGTGTATTCATGCTGTCCTTATCAAAGATCAGTTGACTGTATATGTGTAAGTTCATTTTTGGGCTCTCTATTCTATGCCTTGGTCTATGTGTCTATTTTTATGCCAGTACCACACTGTATTGATTACTGTAGCATTATAGTATAGTTTGAAATCAGGAAGTGTAATGCTTCCAGCTTTGTTTTTCTTTCTCAATGTTGCTTTGGCTGTCCAGGGTCTTTTGTAGTTCCATATGAATTTTAGGATGGTTTTTTCTGTTTCTGTGAAAAATTTCATTGGAATTTTGATAGAGATTGCATTAAATCTGTAGATTGCTTTGGGTAGTATGGACATTTAATATTCTTAATTCTTCTAATCCATGAGTGAGAGATATATTTTCATTTATCTGTATTTTCTTCAATTTCTTTCATCCATGTCTTATAGTTTTCAAGGTACACATCTTTCATTTCCTTGGTTAAGTTTATTCCTCAGTATTTTGTTTTGATGCTACTGTAAATGGGATTGTTTTCTTAATGTCTGTTTCATATAGTTCATTGTTAGTATATAGAAACACAACTGGATTTTGTGCATTTATTTTGTATTCTTTGACTTTGCTGAATTTGTTTATTGTTCTTGGAATTCTTTGGTAAGGTCTTTAGGCATATCTGTATATACACTCATGTCATCTGCAAGCACACATGATTTTACTTCTTCCTTTCTGATTTGGGTGATTTTTCTTTCTCTTTCTTGCCTAATTGCTTTAACTGGGACTTCCAGTATTATGTTGAGTTAAAGTAGTGAGGGGGTGTACTCTTGTCTTGTTCCTGATCTTAGAGGAAAAACTTTCAGTTAATCACCATCGAGTGTGATATTAGCCATGAGCTTGTTGTATATGACTTTTATTATGTTGATATACATTCCTTCTATACCTAATTTTCTGAGTTTTTATTGTGAAAGGATGTTGAATTTTGTCAAATGTTTTTCTGAAGCATCTTTTGAGAGGATCATGTGGTTTTGTCTTTCATTCTGTCTATGTGGTGTATCATGTTGATTGATTACTCTCAGGAGTAGATCCCACTTGATCATAGTATGTGATCATTTTAATGTGCTGTTGAAATAGGTTTGCTAGTATTTTGTTGAGAAGTTTGCAGATGTATGGACAAACTCCTTTCAGGGAAGAGCTGGAGACTCGGTTTTATCACTGGGGCAAGCTAGGGGGAGGAGACTCAGGGAGTTCCCATACACCCATTCAGGCTCCCGGATGACTACTAATTATGTACCTCTTAAATTCCCAGGCTAATGAGAAGCTTGACCCTTAGGCAATAGCTGCGAATATGCAGTCAAACCTCTTCCAGGGAGAAGTTGGAGTTACCCTTTTGCTCTTTCCCTCTGTGCTAAACCCAAGAAGATAGCCATAGGAAGTGCTCACACTTGTGTATAAAACCATCTTTTAGTTTAATGTGGCCCCACAAGTGCCAAGCCCTGTCAGTGCTCAGAGCTGGGTGATTTGGGGGCTCATCCCTCAGGTGACAGTCATAAAAATTAGGGTGCTCCGTGTGTGGACAAGCTCCTTCCCATGGAGAAACTAGAGGCTTTCATTGTTGGAGTCAGCCAGGGGAAGAAAGCAGGAGAAGTACCTACTGGCTCCTTCAGGCTACTGAGAGGATCCCAGTCAGCACTCAGATGCAGGCTGGTTAGAAGTTGGACCCTTGGGTTGCACCTGAGAATGTATGTAGTCAAACTCCTTCAAGGGAGAAACTGGGAGATTGGCACTTTCACCTGTTCCCTCTGCAATAAGCCCAGGGGCAATAGCTGAGGGAATTGCTCATGTGCACATTTAAAAACGTTGGGGGTGTCTGCGTGGCTCAGTCGATTGAGTGTCTGACTCTTGATTTTGGCTCAGATCATGATCTCAGGGTCCTGGGATTGAGCCCTGCCTCAGGCTCTGCGCTCAGCAGGGAGTCTTCTTGGGGATTCTCTTTCTCCCTCTTCTCTGCCCCTCCCCACACTTGCATTCTCTCTCTCTCAAATAAATAAATCTTTAAAAATCCTGCATCTTTATTTAATGTGGTCCTGGGTAAATCACAAATTTCAAGTGCCATTGGCTGTCAGAGCTAGGTAATTTGGAAGCCTGTCCCTTGCCTGGCAACTGTAAACACTAGGGTACTAGATGTGTGGACAAGCTCTTTACAGGGAGAAGCTGAAGGCTTGGTTTCATTGTTGGCTCAAGCCAGAAGTAGAAGGCAGGGAAGGTGCCTATAGGCTCTTTTGGGTTCCTGGGAGAATCGCAGTCAGTACCTAGATACAGGCTGATTAGAAACTAGGGATGTATACAAGTCAAACCCCTTCCAGGGAGAAATGGAGATTGGCTTTCTCCCTCTATAATGGGCCTGGGCGATAATTGTGGGGAGTGCTTGTGTACCCATTCAAAAATTGTGCCTTTTTAAAATGTCTGATTTGTGACATGGCTCTCGGAGCTAGGTGATTTGGGAGTCAGCCCCTCAGGTGGCAACCTTCATAGTTGGGGTGTTAGAGATGTGATCTAAAACCTTTGTGTTTTTGGAGAGGAACTTGAAGTTGGGGGTTCACTCTCTTTTGTAAGGTGCTGTGCCTGGAGTGGATTTTATAGCAATAGTATGTCTCAGCTTTTTCTACCTGTTTCAACATGGGTATTTTCTCAGTTGCCTGGCATGTAGGAGTCACTCAGCTAGTTACTGGATTTCTCTTGGAGGGAATTAATCCATGTGTAGTTGAATATTTGGTGCATCATTGGGAGGAGGGAAAGTCAGGAGCCTCCTGTCTTGTCATCTTGCCCATGCCCAAAAATCAACTTAGGTTACTGGTTTATTATACTAAGATGTAACTCAGAAATAGCCAGATGGAAGAGATGCATAGGGCAGGGTATGTGCGAAGGGGTATGGAGCTTCCATGCCTTCTCCAGTGTGTCACTCTCCCAGAATCACCAAATATTGACTTCGTTGAAGAATATGAAGAAGGGGACGCCTGGGTGGCTCAGTTGGTTAAGCGGCTGCCTTCGGCTCAGGTCATGATCCCAGCGTCCTGGGATTGAGTCCCACATCGGGCTCCTTGCTTGGCAGGGAGCCTGCTTCTCCCTCTGCCTCTGCCTGCCACTCTGTCTGCCTGTGCCCGCTCTCTCTCTCTCTCTCTCTCTCTTTCTGACAAATTAAAAAAAAAATTAAAAAAAATATGAAGAAGATCTGACCTCATGCAGAGATGTAGTTGGAAAGAGGGAGTATTTTAATAGGCTCTTCAGAAAACCATGGATAGTCTCCTTAGATACTATAGCAAAATTCAACAAGTGGTGTTTTTAGAGATTAGTGACAGTGTGAAATCTGAAACCATATCATTGAACTTTGCATACTCTGCTACATTGAAATCTGTTGGTCTCTCTTGCCCTTTCCACTGATTTTTTTTAACCTATTCATGATTTCATTAACATCCTGAACTAGCTTAATCACTTGAAAAAATACTGATTTCTGAGGTTACACAGACCTTCCAGATGATGACACATTTTAGTATACAATATCAAAGAATGTACATTAGTTAACAGCACCACCAATTTCATTACAAGTCTTTAAGTATTGGGCAACTCTCATGCTCACAGTGGTAGATATCTAGTTTTACCAAATTCCAATTTTTACTTCAAACCTTGAATTTGACCATTGACAATAAATGCTGTCAGATGTTTCCTTTGAAAGGATAGGCTCTATTTGTTAATTTCTGAGAATGTATCTGCAAAATACTCAAGTCTGAATAAACCATAGTTTTGCAATACAATGGAATATTACTCTGCCATCAGGAAGGATGAATACCCACCATTTGCATTGGCATGGATGGGCCTGGAGGAGATTGTGCTGAGTGAAATAAGTCAAGCAGAGAAAGTCAATTATCATCTGGTTTCACTCATATGTGGAACATAAGAAATAGCACAGAGGACCATAGGGGAAGGGAGGGAAATCTGAAGGGGGGCAAATCAAAGAGTCAGACAAACTGTGAGTGACTCTGGACTCAGGGAAACAACTTGAGGGTTTCAGAAGGGAGGTGTTGGGGGATGGGGTAGCCAGGAGATGGTATTAGGGAGGGCACATGTTGTGATGAGCACGGGGTGTTATACACAACTAATGAATTGTTGAACACCACATCAAAAACTAATGATGTGGGGTGCCTGGGTGGCTCGGTGCGTTAAGTCTCGGCCTTCAGCTCAGGTCATGATCTCAGGGTCCTGGGATCAAGCCCTGAATCAGGCTCTCTGCTCAGCGGGGAGCCTGCTTCCCCCCCCCCCCAACGCCTGCTGCTCTGCCTACTTGTGATCTCTCTCTGTCAAATGAATAAATAAAATATTTTATAAAAAAACTAATGATGTACTTTATGTTGACTAATTGAACATAATTTTTTTAAAAAAGTTTTTCTCTCATTCTTTCTTTCTTTTCTTTTTTTAAAAAAGATTTTATTTATTTATTTGACAGACAGAGATCACAACTAGGCAGAGAGGCAGGCAGAGAGAGAGGAGGAAGCAGGCTCCCTGCCGAGCAGAGAGCCCGATGTGGGGCTCCATCCCAGGACCCTGGGATCATGACCTGAGCTGAAGGCAGAGGCTTTAACCCACTGAGCCACCCAGGTGCCCCTCTTTCTTTCTTTTCTTAAGTGGGTTCCATGTCCAACATGAGGCTCGAGCTCACAACCCCTAGATCAAGAGTCACATGCTCTACCGACTGAGCCAGCCAGGCATCCCTTTCTCATTCTTTTAGTTGAAAAATACATTTTATGAAAAGCAAGGCTAGTTTGACTTGCAATGCAAACAAATGCACAATGTTTTTCTTTGATTCCACCATCATACCTTAATACACATCAGAAGTGCTTTATATGTAGTTCCCATTTTGTCGCAGAGAATATTAAGAAAGATGTGCATTCACGGGTAGATATTTAATATGATTAACTGCTTCATCAAGGACATTCTTAAGTGGAACTGACTTTTCCCTCTTCTAGTGCATGGTGGTAAAGACTACAGTGGCTAGTTAGTATAGTTGGGTGCTATGGCCTTGATGTGTGCTAAGGCAGCAGCAGCTTTACCCACCCTTGCTTCTGCACCGTCAGTGTCTATGTCAACACAGTGAAAAAGGAAACTGACTTTTTACTATTATTATAAAAAGAGTCTTGACCTTGTGGACCCCTGAAAGAGTCTTGAGAACTATTTGAGATCCCTAGACCACGTTTTGAGTACCATTACTCTAGCATTGCTATTAGAAGAATAATACAGGAATGTTTAACTAACAGACCAGTAACAGGGTAAATAGAAATAATTTTTAACATACTTAAGGCAAGAAAAGAGAGAGAAATGAATGTACATAGGTAGAACACATAGTATAATGGTAGATTTAAACCTTTAAGATTAGCTTTTCCCTTGGTCTTCCATACAAGTAGAACCCAACAGGTACTCCAGATCATTCTGCCAGTGTTTCCAGAACAACTCTCATCCTAGGGTGAGTCAGCTTGGCCTTAACCTGAGACTTGTGCTTCAAATGAGAATGGTAAGAACTAACATGACTATTTAAAGTCATATGAGCAACAAGGTTTGAAAGGAATATGATAGAAAGTAAACCACCCCTACTTTAGTAAATGAGGACACCAACTTGAATCAATTCACTTAAGAATCTAAATTCAACCTTATAGACGAAGAACTAAGATGCACACAGAGTATATCCAAGAAAGGAAAATCATTTGAGTACATAGAGTCTCAAGCTTCAGGAGAGTTTTGTGACTTTTCATACTCATTTGTCTTCTATTTAAAACCAAATCCAAGCACAGACAGGATGAGTTAAGGAAACATCCTCTAAATTCCCCTTCCCAAAAGATAAACTGCCTAGTTCATTGGACTGGACACTGCTAGGAATTCATCAATAGTGTCTTCACTGGCCTTCTCCATTGCATAGATGTGACTTCCTCATTGATTGGTTGTCCATCAAATCTGAATCTAATCAGTCTCATTGACAGGTTTTGTCCCTTACAATATGCCTTCATCACTTTGTTGAGAGATGTTTGCCATTTATTTTGAGCTGAATCACACAGATCCATCATAGAATTATAACCCAAAAGAATTGGAAGTGATCTTCTAGTCATTTTTTCTAACCTCCTACCTGGTAAAGATATCTTCTCTGCAGTATCCACACCCATAGGTCATTCAGTAGATCCTTAGATACTTTGGATAACAGGGAGCTCACTAACTTGTGAAACAGGCCATTTCAATTATATTCAGCTCTATTTCTTAGTAAATTCTTCCTTATATTGAACCAGGACTCCTTCGAATTTTCATTTCAACCTAGGCACCTATTCTGATGTTCCCAGAATAAGAATAAGCTTACTATTTTTTCCAGATGGCCTGCTGCTTTGGAATTAATATAGTAATTCTTTGTTTTTGATCCTATATTCAGATTATCTTAGGAAAACTAAGCACTGATGCTTCTGGCAGGTGCCTTTGAAGATCCATAGTGAGCAAGAGAGAAATACCTAAATCTTAAACATCAATATAGCAGACACAGTCAGATGGCTACATAGTACCCATTCTCCCTCTTCCTGTTTTATAACAGACCCTGGATTTTATTCAGATGTCCATCATCCAGTCCCCAATCACACTAACCCAAGTGACTCAGGGCTTGGTGATCTTGTCCTCAGCTTTAGGAGTGGGTCTTGATTGTTTTAGTCAATCAAGATAATCCAAAGCTCCTTACAGGTGATTGGTGTAGAAATAAAAGTTAAGCAATAGAAATTAAATTGAAGGTAAAAGGAATGGAGCCTCTGTTTGTAGAGAAGTAGAACCAATTATAAATTTGGATTTTGGCAATAACCCTAGATAGTTTTCTTTGGCCCAGTGTTAAGGAAGGAAACTAGCATTTGTTGAATGCCTATTATGTGCCAGGCACTTTCCTCTATGCCAAGTAATTTAATCCTCACTGTGAAGCAGGTACAAGTTTCCAGTTTGGAAAGTGAGGCTCTCTGAGGTTATATGAATTGCCCAGGATCGCACAGCTAGTTAATGGTAGAGTCAGGATCCAATCTTGATCTGGTTGCCTCTAAGTCCAGTGGTCTTTCCATTACTTTCTTGGCAGACAGTTCTTTCCAGATAATTCTAGTCCCTATGCTAGAGAAGGCTGTTCAAAGTCTCAGGCAAAGACTCTTCTTCTACAGTGTTAGTATTTTGTAGTGGTTAAAAGTATGGAGTGTGGACTTACATAAACATTGTCTCAAATTCTTGTGCCAAATACTGAACTTCTTTTAAAATATAAAATTCTTCTTCACACTGAAGCAAGCCTACATCATTCACTACCTTTCTGAGCTTGCATGAGTTACCCTCTCTGAGTTTCAGTGTTTGTAAAACACTGTTTGAAACCTTGTGTTTGAAGGTTTGAAACCTTGGTAAAACAAAGATAATTGCCTCCCAGTATTGTGAAGATTAATGAGGTAAAACTTGTAAAACTCCTGGAATATAGTGAGTGCAATGGTGAATCAAGAGTGAGGTGGTAAGAGTGGTCTGCCATAGGTCAGAGAATTATTTTGGCACTGATTTTGTTCAGAATTTTTAGGTCATGGTGATAATAAAAGGCATACCAAGTTTTAGTCAGTATTATTTATTTTAAGTCCTCTACAGACAATTCACTCATTTACTGCCTGTACTGGGAGCATACTACTCTTGAAGCCCTGCTCTTGGTAGCCTTTCAGTGAATATATGCAGTTGTTCATAATATTCCCTTAATTATTTGTATTTCTCTAGGCTATTTAATAATGTCCCCTCTTTTATTTCTGGTATTAGCAGTTTGAGTCCTCTCTCTTTCTTGGTCAATTAAACTAAAGTTTTAACAATTTTGTTGATATTTTTAAAAAACCAACTTTGGTTTTGTTGATTTTCTCTTTTTCTTCTGTTCATTTATGTCTGTTCTATTATGTTACTCTCTTTTGATTTTTTTTTTTTGGAATTTAGTTTGTTCTTCTTTTTCTGGTTTCTTTTTTTTATAATTTTTTTTCTAATTTTTAATTTACTTGACAGAGAGAGATCAGAAGTAGGCAGAGAGGCAGGCAGAGAGAAAGAGAAGGAAGCAGGCTCCCTGATGAGCAGAGAGCCCGATGCGGGACTCGATCCCAGGACCCTGAGATCATGATCTGAGCCGAAGGCAGAGGCTCAACCCACTGAGCCACCCAGGCGCCCCCTTTTTCTGGTTTCTTAAGTTGGAGGTTTGGTTATTGGTTTGAGACCTTTCTTCTTTTATAATGTAGGCATTCAAATCTATCCATTTCCCTCTTGAAATTAGTTTCATTCCATAGACTTTGGTATGTTGTGTCTTCATTTTCATTCATCTGAAAGTTTTTTTTTCAAATTTTCATAACTTCTTCTTTGACCCATTGATTATTTAGTAATGTGTTTTTAAATTTTAATATACTTACGAACATCCCAAAATTGATTTCTAATTTAATTCCATACTTTGGAATTAAAGTGGGTGAAAGAACATACTTTGTATGATTTCAAACCCAGAGTGACACTCCCCCTCTGTAAGGTGGACTTTGGAGGAAGGCAGGAGCTCCTGGTCTTCTCAGCTTGCCCCTCCCTGCATGATGTCTCTGCATTTTGAGCAAGTTGGGGCACAGATAATTAGGGCCAGTATTATTGGCCTCCTACAGCTAGAATAGAGTTTATACCCTATGAGCGAAGGTGGAGTGGGTGAAGAGAGACCAAGTTCTTCTGCTGTGCCTGGATGAAATGGAGCTTCTGCGACATGGTGTTGTGGGGAATGAGAAACAATAGAAACCTGATCATTTTGGGTGAAATTGTATCCCAAAGACTAGAAACTTGGGGAGAAGGAGCTCCTATCTTCTAGGTTGCACATGCCCAGGGTAGACCTTATATAACATGAATTGGTAGAAGAGAGAGAGTGAACAGACTGAACTGTGGCTGAAATGCTATAGACTCTCACTGTTCCTACTGAGATTTAGTAGATTTTCTTGAATAAATGTTTTTCCATTTTTGGTATGCCCTTAAGAAAATCTCCAGAAACTCTGAATCATTTGTTAAAAATAATTTTCTGTACTTAAACTGTTGTTTGACTGGGGAGAGGGTAAGATGGAATCCTTACTGCATTATTCCAGAAGTCCTGCCTCTCAAATAGTATTTTTATACGTAGAAACTTCTCTAGAAAATAGTCTTACACCTGTCACCTTTCCTTATTTAGGCAAAATGGAATTTATCCAAAGACTCAGGCTCCCTAGAAGTGATTTAAAAATTTGAAAATCAGGTGACATGGATAATAACTTCAGAAAATAGTTGTGTTAAGTCAGGATAGTCAGAACTATCATAATTGTGATAGTCCTGGAATATTCCATTGTATTTTTTCTCTTGACAAAGATCAGCAAGGCACTTCTATTGTTAGGCTAGATAACTTATAGTGTCAATTGCTATCTATATGATCATGAAAGACCTGGAGGATGAATATATCTGTGTGGCAGAAAGGAACACACTGCATACCTGGCCTACCTTTGTGTTGTGTTCACTGCACACATTTTAGCAATCACTACATTTATTGCCAAATCTTGCCTTACATGACTCTGTATATAGGATCCTAGAAAAATCTGTGTTGATTTGGAAATGTTTTTAGACATGATGAAGAGAAAAGTCTCCTGCATTATGAATGGGGCTGTTATTGATTTGATGCCCAGTGTCTGTTTTCTTAAAAAATTTATATAGTACCTTCAGTGATCAAAGCATTCTGCAAGTTTATTGACCCCAGCTCATCAAGCACTTCTCTTCCCTTCTAAGAAAAATTAGGTGCTTCACTTCAGATAAAGCACCACTTAACTATGGTCTCTGTGTAATATTTGAGAATTCTACTTGTTTCTGTTAATCTATGTGGATAAACTTCATGGAACAAGGATCTTTGAAAATTTAACTATTTAAGTTCTTTGTGATGTTGCCTTTATGTTGTGGTGATAAGCTCATGTTAACAAAGATAAAATAATTCCTTGGCTATCTTATCCCCAGCCAAGATGTCTTATGATGATAGACAAAGCATTCCAGGGGATCTACAGTGAAAAACTCCACGTACAATGTAGTGATTCAACAATTCCATACATCACCCAGTGTCCATCACAAGTGCACTCCTTAATCCCTATCACCCATTTCACCCATCTCCCTACCCCCTCTGTTGTACACCTGAAGCTAATATAACATTTTATGTTAACTATACTGGAATTAAATTTTTTTAAAAGAAGAAAACTCCTATATAAGTCAGAAGTGTCATCACTTCCTGGGATCTGTTCAATAGTACTTAAGAAAAACACTTCCTCCCCATTCCCCAGGCCATGGATACAGACTACTATCATCTCTTGTATCTTTATTTTATTTTATTTTCTCAATTTTTTTATGTTAGTCAATATACAGTACATCATTAGTGTTTGATGTAGTGTTCCATTATTCATTGTTTGCATATAGCACACAGTGCTCCATGCAGTCCGTGCCCTCCTTAATACCCACCACCAGGTTCACCTCACCCTCCTCCCCTCTAAAACTCTCAGTTTGTTTCTCGAAGTCTACAGTCTCTCATGGTTTGTCTCCCCCTCCAATTCCCCCCCACTTCACTTTTCCCTCCCTTCTCCTAATGTCCTCCATGTTATTCCATCTCTTCTATCTTTAAATGATAGTTTAGGGAAAGAAATTATGCCCCTCTGTCTATTCTTTTACTTGCTTCTGTCTAATGAAGGAAGGATATACTAATATGATTGGTGATTGCCTGACATCTATTAAGCCCCACTTAACAAATGGGAAAAGTAACAGTGATTCCAAAACAGGATTAGTATCACTGTTTCTCTCTTTCTCCCTCTAACTGCCTCACCCATGGCTTGGTAAATGTGTAAGCAGTTATCTGCTCCAATGTGGAAGCACATATACATGTAAGCATACCTGGAGGCAGGACCTACAACATGCCCTCTGTATGGAAACTTGATCTTCTCTCACTGTTTCATTATTGCTCTCACTCACTCATGTTCTCTCTCTCTCTCTTTCTCTCTCTCTCTCTCTCTCACACACACACACACACACACACATACATACATACATACACACACACTTGTTCACATTCTTGGTGGTAACTATGGTAAATATATGGGTAAGGCAGACCTGTATTCTTTAGAAAAGCCTTTATAAGCCAGGATCTACCATATAGATACAGTTCCCTGCACAGACAGGCCTCAAAGTCTACTTTCAGCAAGGTAATAGGAAGATGCTCTTTTGATCTCGAGATCCAGCTACATTCTCCAACCTAGCTTTAGTAAGAAAGCTATATGTTTGGGGGGTTATTGAGCACTTGCCCTGATCACTAATAAACCTGATAGTCTGATTCCCATTTAACTATCGGTCACCATTAAGATTTTTTTTTTTTTTTGCATTAGGCAGAACCCAGAATGGAGAAAGGGTGAGACTTAGTACTTCCCTCCAATTTACAATGCTTATTAACAATCCATTCCATAATTCTCTGTTTTGACAGCCTTACTAAACAACTTACTGAAAAAAGAAAAGACTCTATGGGTCTTTGAAATGGCAAATCGTTAAGTTCCTTGGCATCTTTACCTCTGCCCATATCAACCATGATCTGCTGTGGCTTTGTACTCATAAAATAAATTGAATCTAACAACATGATGGTGGCTGTTTTTATCCCACCAAGACTCTGACTCCAGCAACCTCTACCCCAGAGCCTGATTCAACCAAATCCTATATATCTGGTAAACAAACCTGGTATAAGATATGATCTCATCTGGAAAGTACTGGATAATGATAAGGATGATTGTACACAGCTGTACTACTGGCAGAGAAGATCTATACCCATGAGCCTATGGCACAATGCTACCACTATGGTCCTTTCAGAGTAGTGACTAAGGTCACCAAGACTTAGCAGCTTCATGTTTCAAATGATCCTTTCAAGTGAAATCTTCACCAGGATCAGGAACAGGATGGGGTAACCCAAGTGATCCTTGTATCCCTTCCCCACCATTCCTAGAGGTCATTCTTGTTTTTATCTTCAATATTGCCTTATTCACACAGTCTTGGCATGTTTCCAGCAGTGGTGGATATTCTTCTCATAACACATTTAATATCTTGCATCTGTCTTCCATAGCATCTGCATTACGAGATGCTGTAACAAATTACCACAAAATTGGAGGCTTAGCAAAACAGAAATTTACTCTGTCATAGTTCTGGTTTAGCTAGAAGTCTGAAATCAAAGTGTCAGCAAAGCCACATTCCCTCCCAAGACTCTAGGGGAGAATCCTTCCTTGTCTCTTCCAACTTCTGGTGGCTATGGGCATTCCTTAGCTTATCACAGCATAGCTCCAGTTTCTGCCTCCCTCTTCACATGGTCTTCTCCCCCTGTGTCCCCCATTGTGTCTATTATAAGGACATTTACTAGATTTAGGGCTCACCCTAATCCAGGATGATCTCATCTCAAAATTCTTACTTTAATTACATCTACAAAGGCCCTTATTTCAAGTAAGGTCACATTCTGGGTTTGCAGGTGGATATATGTCTTTTGAGAGGGACACCATTAAACCCCCTACAGCAACCAAGCACCATTTTATATTTTATATTTCCAGAAACTTCTTCTATGCATGAAGCCCCTAGTTTGTACTCTGAATTTTGAGGGTGTTCTTTCCCATTACTCAACTCTGAGATCTGCCACTTCATACTATTTTTCTAGCTTTGATCTTTGACTTCTGTATCAAGATTCTTTTGGCTATAAACATAGATGGCTTAAACAAGAAAGGGGGCACTTACTGGTTCATGTTAATGAAAGTCAAGGGATAATAATAGCTTCACTTGTAGCTTGATACAGAGGCTCAAGTGATAATATTAGGGCCACTTTCTGAGAATATCTTAGCACTGCTTTTTTCTCTGCTAGCTTTTCCAAATTGGCTCCTTTTTTGGTAACAAGATGACTGAAGAAGCCCCAAGTTTCACATTCTCATACAGCCAAAGTCAGTGGAAAGGAAAGTAGTTCTACCTCTCAGAAATCTCAGTAAAGGACTCATGGCTTCTCATTGGTTCAGATTAGGTCACATGCCAATCCATGAGATAATCACTATGGCCAGGGATACACTGATTTGCCTGGGCCAAACAAGTTCTACTCCTAGAACGGAGAGTGGAGGTCAATTCCAACCAAACCAAATAGACTGAGATTTGGGCAAAGTGGATCATGAAGCAAAAGATAAAATTATATTTCTGTAAGACCAGGGAATGAATATTGTGGGGATATCAGTGTCCAATACAGCTTCCCTCTTAATAGTGACTTGGGTTCTGTCTTTGGCTAAGCTATCATTTGCAGCCCTGGATAAATATATCATTTCAGTCCATGACTTCATGGTATCTTAAAGAAGCTGAGTCCTGTGATTTACCTAGGCTTTCTGCCAGAAGCACTGCCTGTGGGCTACACAGTCAGTATGTCCTGCTCAGTGCCCCAAATAGCACGCAAGTATGAAGAGGATACCTGCTAGAACTTTTCTGTTATCCTATGTTCAACAGATATCCAAAACACATTCTGGCTTTCCTAAAAGTGAGGATTGAGTAGATTTTCAGAGCTAGTACTCTTTCTAGTAATATGTCATTTGGTTTTCTTTGTGGATGTGATTCTGGGATGAGCGTTAAAACAAAGAACTTTCTATCTGAGTTAGCATGGAACCCTAAGAACCCCAAAGGATGACAGAGCTAATGCTCAAAAATCAAATACCATAATCAGTTGTGAGACAAGATGGTTCCTTTAGGCTTTTAATATTCCCCTGTATTGTGTGGGCAATTCCTGCCTGCCTGTATTTTGGCCACAAACAGCCTCTATAATAAAAATCCAGGCCAGGGATTCTCTTGCACAAAAGGATGGCTCACTGTGTTGTGTTGGAAGTATGTTCTGTATTTAGTAAGGACAAATTCAGTTAGAGTAAGCTAGGAGGGGGAAGATTTGAAGTGTATCTAAAAATACTGAAATATCTCAATTGCTCCTGACATCCAGAAGAGCAGCATCTCCTTGCTTATTGGTTAAGTGGGTGAGGGGGGATATAAATTAGTACAATAAAGTAATAATTACTGTTTATTGGTTAATGACTATATGATAGGCATTATACTAAGTACTTCATATACAATGCCCCTAATTTTTTAGCAACCCTATGGGGTGGTTATGATTACTCTTTACTAGTCTGGACTGAAAGAGACAGAGATGGGACAAAATTAAGGAAGAATGACTTCAAGGCAGAGCATGCATGCCAAGGCTAGAAAGGATAAGCCTACTACCCCCAAAGGGCTCAGAGGACAGAGCATTCAGCCATAGAGGCTTACTCTCGGGCCTTAAAACCTAATGGAATTTGCCCTACTGTGTTGTGTACTTGCCAGGGCATTACATGTGGGTTGAAGGATTAAGATCAGCCTGAAGCAGAATAGAAAGCTAGAAAAGAAGAATTCATTGTCTGGGAGGAATTCACCTATGCATTGGAATAGTTTATTAAAATATTTTGTTAAAGTTTATTTACTTAAGTAATCTCTGCATCCAATATGGGGCTTGAACCCATGACCTGAGATCAAGAGTCACATGCTTCTTCTGAGCCAGCCAGGTGCCCCTGCATCGGGACACTTTAAGCCTTTTGTTTTGACATAGTTTCAGACTTAAGAAAAGTTTAAAAAATGGTATGAAGGGTCTTCATATTCCCCAAATGTTAATATTTTCCACATTTGCTTTATCGTTTTCCCTTCCTCCATTCTCTTCCTATGTTCCTTTTCCTCTCTCTCCCCTCCCCACTGTTCTCTCCTCCAACCCATGCATATATATTCATTTTTCTCAACTATTTGAGAGTAAGTTAGAGATATTTTGCCCTTTACTCCTAAATACTTTATTTCCTAAAATCAAGAACATTCTGACAAAACTTCAATACAGTTACCAAAATAAAGAAATTAATGCTAATGCAATATATTTTTTAAGATTTCATTTATTTTTTTTTACAGAGACACAGTGGGAGAGGGAACACAAGCAAGGGAAGGTAACACAAGCAAGGGGAGTGGGAGACGGAGAGCAGGCTTACCACGGAGCAGGGAGGCTGATGCAGGGCTCCATCCCAGGACCCTGGGATCATGACCTGGCCTGAAGGCAGACACTTAAAGACTGAGCCACCTAGGCACCTGCTAATGTATATTTTTATCTAATATATTAACCTTATTCAAAGTCCACCAATTGTCCTAATGATGTCTTTTATATGGAAGGAAAATCATGATCACATGTAGCATGCAGTTGCCACAGTCACTTAGTGTACTTTGTTTGTGAATTAAAATTTAATGTTCTAGCAAGGCTATCTAGTGCTGGTCCTAATATTTACATGAATGCCTCCTTTGAAGCCTGGTCATGTTGATGGTCATGTTGATGACTAAGGTAGAGATACCTAAACATTCTTGGAATGCTCAGAGAATTGGAATGGGTTTATAATGTAAGACTTGAAAACCCACCAACTGACTTTGTACCCTAGGAGGACCAGAGGCCACTCCTTCAATAAGGGATGCTCTAGTGATGGAGACACTAGTATTTTTGAGCTCAGGGATGGTCGTTATTTGTAGGCTGAGTTTGATAGTATGAAATTCTACCATGGAAATAGGCTCTATAATATTAATGTGGATGATGAGATTCTGGCACTACAGATGCTAGATGGTAACTCTAGGACACCAAACATTATCAAAATAAAAAGTAGCAAGAATGGAATGGTAATCAGAATGCCTTGATGCACAGAAATCTATGGCAATCAAGATAGAGCATGCTGTTCCTAAATGGGGAGTCAATGAGTGTATTGCTTAATTTGATTATAATAAAAAAATAGAAAGCTTCTAATTGAAAGGTTGCTGACAGGTGCCACAATGGAAAATTGCACTCCCTCACACGATTTCCAGATTTAAGTCAGTTCATAGACATATTGATTCAAATGATGCTGGGTCACCTCACATATAGATAGTGGCTGTTCCTTTGATGTTTCCCCAAAGAGGCCTTTAGCCATTTTCCAGGATAGTTGTACACTGGACAAAAGGGGATATTCAGATTCCAAAACTATTATAGGTTTGAGCTGACATTGATCACAGAGGACGTAAAACATCCTTATATTCCTCTGATTAGTGTGGAGGCTCTCAGAATCCACAGAAGAAAGGGAGTTCTAGCTCAAGCCTACCTCACAGTGGGTCAGTGGGTCCACATACCTACACTGTGGCTCTTCTCTGGTCTTTGAGAATATATATATGGCTACATATTCTTAGATGCTGGAAGCCCCCTTCAGTTGTTTCTCTGATCCATGGATTAAGGATCATTATAGCAGAAAGGACCAAGTTGGAACCCATCAACCTTTCCCTGCCATAAATTTAAATTGAAAAATTGTCATATTCCTGAAGGCACTGCAGAAATTGGTGTCAACATAGAAGATTTTGAAAATGTGGTCTTTTCTCTCAATGGTCTCTATAAAACCACATGATTCATAGCTGATGACAGTGATTACTATAAACTTAACCAAACGGAAGCTTGATTGTAGTGCTGTGCTGGATGTAGTATCTTTATGAAAGCAGATCAACCTAGTTTCTAGCACTTAGTATACAGCTATTGATTTGGAAGAATGCTTTCATCTTGATGCATATCAGCAAGAGGATTGACATCAATTTACGTGGTAAAGACAGTTTCAAACACTCTTTTGCCTCAGCACTATGTGATCTCATGTTCATCGACAGAATATAGTCTATAGGAACCATGAATTATCTAGAAATTCCTGAGAGGTTACTTCTGTCCACATCATATCAATTGAACCTGCTGAGCTGGAGTGGCAATACTCTTAGACAACTGAGTAAGACCTCGGTCCAAAAGGTGGGAGATAAACCCCATAAAGATTCATGGTCATGCTATATTGATAAAATTATTGGATGGTCTGGGAACCTGCTGGGGTATTTTTCCCAAGGACAAATTGTTGCACCGCAGACCCATACCACCAAGAGAGGAGGACCTCACTTAATTTGGCCCTAATAGGAGCGTAATAGTAACAGACCTCCAGGGCTCTGGAGGAAGACCATGATATCATCCATTGCTCAGAAATGTTCTATTTAAAAATAATTTCTAAAGGCAAGAGAAACGAAAGCAAAATGAACTATTGGGACTTCATCAGAATAAAAAGCTTTTGCACAGCAAAGGAAACAGTCAACAAAACCAAAAGGCAACCTACAGAATGGGAAAAGATGTTTGCAAATGACATATCAGATAAAGGGCTAGTATAAAAAATCTATAAAGAGGGGCACCTGGGTGGCTCAGTGGGCTAAAGCCTCTGCCTTCAGCTCAGGTCATGATCTCAGGGTCCTAGGATTGAGCCCCGCATCTGGCTCTCTGCTCAGCGGGGAGCCTGCTTCCTCCTCTCTCTCTCTCTCTCTCTCTCTCTGCATGCCTCTCTGCCTACTTGTGATCTCTGTCTGTCAAATAAATAAAAAAATAAAATCTTTTAAAAAAATCTATAAAGAACTTATCAAACTGAAAATAAATAATCCAGTCAAGAAATGGGCAGAAGACAGAAACAGACATCTATCCAAAGAAGACATCCAAATGGCCAGCAGACACAAGAAAAAATGCTCAACATCACTCAGCATCAGGAAAATAGAGATCAAAACCACATTGAGATACCACCTCACACCAGTCAGAATGGCTAAAATTGACAAGTCAGGAAACGACAGATGTTGGTGAGGATGCACAGAAAGGGGAACCCTCTTAGACTGCTGGTTGGAATGCAAGTTCAAGGCTGAGTTTGATAGTATGAAGTTCTACCATGGAAATGGGCTCTATAATATTAATGTGGATGATGAGATTCTGGCACTACAGATGCTAGATGGTAACTCTAGGACACCAAACATTATCAAAATAAAAAGTAGCAAGAATGGAATGGTAATCAGAATGCCTTGATGCACAGAAATCTATGGCAATCAAGATAGAGCATGCTGTTCCTAAATGGGGAGTCAATGAGTGTGTTGCTTAATTTGATTATAATAAAAAAATAGAAAGCTTCTAATTGAAAGGTTGCTGTCAGGTGCCACAATGGAAAATTGCACTCCCTTACACGATTTCCAGATTTAAGTCAGTGGATCTCAGGATGGATCTCAGGACCTCCATTTTCTGTTTTCCACTCTGGAAAACAGTATGGAGGTTCCTCAAAGAGTTAAAAATAGAGCTACCCTATCACCCAGCAATTATACTACTGGGTATTTACCCAAAGGATACAAACAGTGATCTGAAGGGGCACCTGCACCCCAACGTTTATAGCAGCACTGTACACAGTAGCCATGGAAAGAGCCCAGATGTCCATCAACAGATGAATAGATGAAGAAGTGGTGTATATATATACATACACACACACACAATAGAATATTACTCAGCCATCAAAAAAAGTGAAATCTTACCATTTGTAATGACATGAATGGAACTAGAGGGTATTATGCTAAGTGAAATAAGCCAATCAGAGAAAGACAGTTATATGATTCCACTCATATGTGGAATTTAAGAAACAAAACAGGATCATAGGGGAAGGGAGGGAAAAATAAAATAAGATGAAATCAGAGAGGGAGACAAACCACAAGAGACTTAATAGGAAACAAACTGAGGTTGCTGGAGGGTTGGTGGATGGGAGATGGGGTAATGGTGATGGGCTTTAAGGAGGGCACATGATGTAATAAGCACTGGGTGTTATATGCAACTGATGAATCACTGAACTCTATCTCTGAAACTGAAAATACACTCTATGTTAATTAATTGAATTTAAATAAAATTTTAAAAATTTCTGATATGCTATTGGACCCTAATTGAAACTGGGCACAAGTTGTCAAGAGACTTTGCAAACTAGATGTACATGATCTAGATTCTACATATTATCAGATCCCACATGTCAAAAATTTATGTAGTCATTGCAGTTAGCTGTTTAGTCCCCTATACAATAAAATAATTGATTTGGATTGGACTCAAGTGGGTCCAGAAGTTACGAATCAACCACATGTATAAGTAGCCTAAATCCTCATGTCATCTAAATTTGTTGCATTATTGCCTCGTATCAGCTTACCCCAAGCAATGATAAACATAAAATTTACAATAAAGAGTTCAGAACTACCATTCAGAAGTAGATATTTAGCTTTGTGACCCACATACAACTATCATAGCTAATGGGTTTGTATAATAAATATCTTATCCTTTTGAATTTTTTCATACTTTTATTATAAAACTGTTGACTCCAAAGATAGATCATTTGTATATTTATTATAGTGATTATCCACACATTGTGGTAATTGTTTTGTTCAAAACAAAATCAGTGTTTGTAGAAAAGCAGGTTTTTTTAAACAGTTGGAAGCAAAGTGTCTTTTTATAATATGAGGGATACATATTGTTCTATTAAAAGTTACAACTGTCAGGTTTGATAATTGAAATACCTTATTGACCTAATAACTAAAATAGCCTCTGCTTCTAAAGTAAAAACTATAAACAATATGTAGATTCTAGAATTCAAGTCCAATATATAATTACAAATACTATCCACTCTCACATTTATTTTCTTGATAATAGTTTGATATGATGTTTTAAGTAAAGCTAATATTATCTGGAAAATGATAAAGGAATAAAAATTCTATATGCATTATTCCCTTGAAAGCATCAAAAGAAGTAAGAAATTATTTGATGAATACAACAAGGTGTTTTTATGAAATTATACTCTTGATGTCAAATTGCGGTCTCTTGACATTGACGCCAACTTCTTTGATGAAGGAAATACCAGAAAAAGAAGGAAGAAGCCTTATTTTGTCCACAAATTCTACTCAGCCATTTATAATACAAAAGTAAACCATCAAAATCTACTTATTTTTTTTCTAAATTAGATACAAAATAACATCTTTAAAACAAAGATGTACAGTAATATACTAATTTAGCCATTTCAGTGCTCCAGATGACTGGTAATTTGATGACTTATGAAGACTATGAACTAGTCAAATTCTGTAAAAACTTATAGTTGACACTGAACAATGAATATTGTAAGGAATGTGATATTGCTTGACTATTATTGTGTAAGAAACTAACTCTCATAATTTGTATTCTAATGTCTAGTATGACCGACTTGTATAAGTTAATTATTTGAAAATCAAATATTTTTAAATATTTTTCTGGCTCTCTGTATACATATAATTTTTCAATATTGGTCATCAGAGAAGAATATAGCACCTCAAAATCAACATTTATTCAAAATTATTTAAGGCTCGGTCAGTAGAACATGCAATTCTTGATCTCAGGATTGTAAGTTCAAATCCCACGTTGGGTATAGACAGTAATTACAAAAGAGATTACTTAAGACATATAATATTATAAGAAAGATTATAAAATCTATTGGCTTCTTCCATTGAAAGCAAGATATTGGGTGGGGAGCACCTGGTAGCCCAGTTGGTTAAGTGTCTGACTCTTGGTTTTGGCTCAGGTTTTGATCTCGGGGTCCTGACGTTAAGCCCCATGTCAGTCTCCATGCTCAGCCTCAGTCTGCTTGGGACTTTCTCCCTCTCCCCCTCCCCTGCTCTCTCTCTCTAAAATAAATAAATAAATCTTTTTTAAAAAGAAAATAAGATATTGGAACAAATAGGCTTTCAAATTCTCATATGATGTTTAATTTCATGAAAGCATAAAGAATATGATTTTCTGGGGCACCTGGGTGGCTCAGTGGGTTAAAGCCTCTGCCTTTGGCTCAGGTCATGATCCCAGGGTCCTGGGATCGAGCCCTGCATTGGGCTCTCTGCTTGGCAGGGAGCCTGCTTCCTCCTCTCTCTCTGCCTACTTGTGATCTGTCTGTCCAATAAAGAAATAAAATCTTTAAAAAAAAAGAATTTGATTTTCTAATAACTTTAATTAAAACTTCAAAAATTTCTGATTTTCTAATTTTTATTTAATATTTGAAATAATTTTATTTATGTAAGTTGTACTGAACTCAGTCATTTTATTTTGATAAATAAATAACATGCTAACTAAAAAATGTACCTAGGGAATGAGTATCTTTTTTCTAATTCACATAAAAGCTCCAGTTCTTGGGCTAGTGGTAGCCCTGAGTGGGTTACCTTTGATGACACATATCGGGTGATTAGATAAGGGAGAAGAGCACAGGTAAATATAAATTACGGTTAATACTCTCTTTCTTGTTTGAGGTGGTAGGTTTACTTTACTGGTATTCAATTATAAGTAGATATAGAAAAAAATAAATGAAAATACATGTGTGAACTAGTGATGATAATGTGTCATGAACTGAAAATCATAATGAATTCAGTTTTATGTACTACAGGCCTGTCAAAAATATGTTTGTGGAGCAAGATTAAAAGAAAATGTACTCCATGTGCAGCAAGAGAAATGATAAGGTGCACAGGGACTTGTATCAATCCTAAAAGTTTAGACTTTACCTTTCCCCTCCTTTTGCCCCAGTAAAGAAGGATCTAAATGTAGAGCAGTTTACAAGATGCCCACCAAGCATCCTGGGTGAGCTATTTATGGAATGTGGGTAGCTCATGGGCCTGTTTCTGGCAGGCAAGGTAAAGATGTCGAAGGAGCATCACACTGGAGAGATGAACCATGAAAGGAGTCAGAGAGAGTAAGGATTGGTGGATTGGTACCAGGACAATGAAACAAAGGAACTAATTAATCTCTTTCAGAGATGGCAATATGTGGCACATATCTCTTATTTCCCTTGCACATATCATTAACCAGTCATTACATTTTACCCCACTGCACTTGAAATGTTGCTTCTTAATTCTTTGCAACATAACATTATAAGTGGCTATTAGTAATTGATCATAAATGAGGTGTAACCTATTTGCCATCTGCAGTCTGTACAAACTGTGTCAGATTATTACTCTGAATAGATGATAAACCAATAAATAGAATGGTAGCTAAATGTAGGATGTTGGAAAGTCAAGAAAGTTACATGGGGCATCATACTGGATTAGTGAAGCAAAATAAGGGCCAGCAAACAAGGAAGAATTGGTGTCAAGTTGGCTAAGAATAAGGGCTTAAAGAGAAGAGACCTAAAAATGGTAGCCCTACTTTCAGTGTGATTACATTGAGAACTTTTTAAAAAAGATTTTATTGTTAAGTAATCTCTACCTAGTGATGTGGGGCTTAAACCCACCACCCTGACATCAGGAGTCACACACTCTACTGTCTGAGCCAGCGAGGCACTCCCACATTAGGAACTTGTAAATGAGCCCAGTTATCTCCACTTGAGTAGTATCTTATTTTGTGAAGATTACATAAAATTCATGGCCACAATGAGGGGAAAGTATAACCTAATCTTCGTCCGTCAAGAGAAAATGACCATTAGTTACTACTCTTCAGAGTTACATTGTTCATCCAGGATTAGCCTTGTAATTATACCACACTACCGTGCAGTTACAGAAATTCTCCAGAACCATCTACAGGCTAACTTAGAGAAGAAGGTAACTTTGGTCAGGTGGTGTTAGTGGGTACATCTTTGGTGAAAGTGAATAAGTGGGCTGAGACTGTATATTTATGGCCTCTATATGTAGTCTTTCTGTCTGTCTCTGTGTGTATGTTTCCATCTCTCTATAGTTCTAGATAATATATAAAAAATGTATATACATATGAAATATATATTATATACCATATATTTGATATATATGAAATATATAAATATACATTTTATACATGAAATATTCAAATGTACATTATGTATATACTCCTAAAATAGGGAAGTTCAAACTCTATAGCAGTGCTACTTGGTAGAACTTTGAGATGAGGGAAATATTCCATATCTATGCTGTACAATATGATACCCAGTAGCCACAGGTGGCTTTTGAGAACTTGAATTGTTGTTAATGCGACTGAAGATCTGGAGTTTTAATTTTATTTAATATTAATTTAAATTAAAATTGCCAACTGTGGCTAGTGGCTGCTGTACTAGGCAACACAGCATTATAGAGAGTCATATGTAGTATCTTGAGTCCTCCTTTCATTGATTCCCTTTATCGCCTTTTCCTAAGAAGACCCTGATGGACTTTCTGAGATCACTAGGATTCTGGTAACTGAGTTAGAAAATCATTGTTTAACTATTCTGATGATTTATTTTGCTTGTTTTAGCCCATGTTTTCAAAATGGTAACCACTCTCCTAACCACCCCTCCCTCTCAAGAGCATTCACAAATTCACCTTTAATTTATCCATCCTGACCTTTCACCTGACAAACCTCCCTAAGAATGGTAGAACCTTTGTCATGGCCAAGGCATTCTAGCAGCTCTATATTTTGCTTAAGTTGTCAAACCTAGCCCACGGCAACCTGTCTTGTCCACAGAGTAGAGACACACGTCCCCAACTGGGGAGCACTGGCAATGTTTTTGTAAGATGATCTCTAGAGACTTTGGCCCATGTGTGTACATCTTGAAGAAGCAGCCGGTTCCAGCTGTGATCAACTGCTCTGCATATGAATGGGAATTATTGGTTTTAAAGATTGGAGGAACCATTTCCAGGAGGCTCAGCTCTGGTGACCATGAAATCACAAGACAGCAGCCTGGAAAACTTCCAGGTGATGTGGAAGTCCAGCCAATGCCAGATGTGGTAGACTCCCATGTTTGGGAGCCCCACACCAGCTTTGATTCTGTTCAGCATGTTTTCCCTTCCTTTTGGTAGACCACCAGCTGTCTTCTGTGCTTCAACTCAAGTTACAAGAGCAAAATTCACTTCAGCCCTGGGAAAATGATCCCCCTTAGCAACTCCATAGCAAATTCCTGAGGAGATGACCTCGATTACAAACTGTCTCAGTTAAAGTGGCCTTATTGGGCTTACTTAGAACAAAACTGTAACAGCTTCCATTGCATTTGTAAGTGGTGTAATTTGAGGAGGGGCTTCTCAGAGTGTGAGTTCTGGGACTCCGGTTCACAGGGTGTAATTAGAGGCATAGCCACCTAGCCAGGGTTATTTGGAGGGCAGTCCCTGCAGGCACTAAGTGGCAGGTGTGATCTCAGTGACAGCTGCCCCTAAAATATACAGTGTCCATAAGACTGTCTGCACGCCCCTTAGAAATTAACTGAATGCTCTTCTTTGTTCGCCACAGAAATCTTTCGTTTTCCCCATCTTGTCCCAGACATCTTCTTCCAAGTTAATAATTGGAAGCCATTAAAGCAGTCCTTCAAAGATGTTCTTAGGTCTTCAATTGTTAGCGCACAATCTCCCGCACAGAGCTATTGTAGAGAGCCATGGCATACACAGTGAAGCATGAGGGGCCTTGACAGCTAAGATTTTGCTTATGAGAGAATCACTCGAGTGATGGAACTTGAGGGGCTTTTGAGAATAGAATGAACAATGAGGGGGATTGGCTGGGGAGGGAGAGAGTGGTTTTGTCTTCAGATTTAAAGGAAATAGCCAGGCCCCTGGCATGAAATGTGGTTTGTGCTCAGCCTAGAGGGACCTATGTTAAAACTGGGCCACTACAGAGAAGATTAGCTTGTCCCCTGTCTCCTGAACCATGTGATTTGGGGAGCAGGTGCTGCCATGGGCTGAGTTCAGGCTAACATATAGAATATAACATATTCTTATCTTATATGAGAATGTTACATATCCTCTTATGACACGTAAAAAGATATGAGGTGCATCTGTGCATACAACAGGGCAACAGTTAAATAAATATGTGATTTCCCAACTGCTCTCCATGTGGTGTGGTTTCATTGGCTATTCAAATATGGTCTAGCTTGTGGGATAGCCTCTCCCACTGGTGTGTCTCTAGGGAGAGCTGACTCAGTAGTGCGACTAGAAGCAGGGAGAATCCCTATACTGCATGACTTCAGTGTTTACAGGTGAGACAAAATTCCTGCAATTGGCCACCTAAGAACAAAAGGTGTACCTAATTTAACCACAAGGTGACAACCCTTAGTTGACATTAGACAGGGACAGTGAAAAGCCTGGGGGCGTTCAGAAGGCAACAGTTACCTCCTTAGTTTAATATGGAAGCTATTATGCATTGGTGGGGTAACACGAAATACAGTAACTTATATGGCAACATTTGGGGAGTCTTCTGTCTCCAAGGAGAACTGAGGGCTTGCCTTGTATGACTTCAGTGAAGAAAAAGGTGGGAGGGGCACCTGAGTGACTCAGTGGGTTAAGGGTCTGCCCTTGGCTCAGGTCATGATCCCAGGGTCCTGGGATCCAGTCCCACATCTGGCTCCCTGTTCTGCGGGGAGCCTGCTTCTCCCTCTCCCCCTTACCCACTCATGCTTGCCTTCTCTCTCTCCCTCTGAAGTAAATAAATAAAATCTTAAAAAGAAAGAAAGAAAGAGAGGGAGGGAGGGAGGGAAAGAGAGAAAGGAAGGAAAAGAAAGGAAGAAAGAAAGAAGAAAGGAAAAGGAAAAAAAAGCAAGATTAGACTCTTGTCACTATGCAACCATTCCCAGAGGGGGCAGCAGAGTCTGACAAAAGCATTGCATGGGCACAGGGAAGCAGCCTCTCTCTCTCTCTCTCTCAATTATCTATCTATCTATCTGATTCCCCAGCTTTACCGAGGTATAATTGACGTATTAACATTGTGGAAGTTTAAGATGTACAGTGACTTAACTTTAAGCACTTATATATTGCAATCTGATTAGCACTGTAGTGTAAACTAACATCTCCATCACATCTTGTAATTACCATTTCTTCTTTGTGGTAAGCACATTTAAGCTCCCCTCTTTTAACAACTTTAAAGTACATAGTACAGTGTTGTTAACTATAATCACAATGCTGCGCATTACCTCTCCAGAACTTATTCATCCAATTGGAAGTTTGTATACTTGGACCAACATCTCCCCATTTCCCCCACCTCCTCCATCTCCTGGTAACCACGGTTCTACTCTCTGTTTCTATGAGTTTTGCTTTTTCAGATTCCACAAAGAAGTGGAAATGTCTTTCTCTGTAGGACTTATTTTACTTAGTACAATGCCCTCCAGATCATCCATGTTGTTGCAAATGGCAGGATTCCCTTCTTATGGTTCAACAATATTCCATTGTATATCTACGTGTCTATCCATTGTGTATCTATGTGTCTATTTATCTATCATTCATTTATTTATTTAATCTTCCAGATTTACTGAGATATAATTGACCCATAACATCATATAGGTTCAAGGTATACAATTTGTTGATTTGATAGACTTATATATTGCAATATGATTGCATCTTTATCTATTCATCCATTGAAGGACACTTAGGTTATTTCCATATCTTGGCTATTGTGAATAATGCTGCAATAAACATGGGAGTACAGCTATCTCTTGCATATCCTGTCTTCATTTCCTTTGGCTATATACTCAGAAGTGAGATTGCATGATCATATGATAATTCTATTTTTAAGTTTTTGAGGCACCCCTATGCTGTTTTCCAGTGGCTGCACCAGTTTGCACTCCACCAACAATGTGGGAGGATGCCCCTTTCTCCGCATCCTCGCCAGCATTTGTTATCTCTTGTCTTTTCAGTGATGCAGCTGCCATCTACTGAGCACCAGCTAGGTACTGGCATTTCATTTAATCTCCTGTCATTTGCATTTTATTTAATATGCTTGCCCTTCATATCTGCAGCTCAGCACATTTCCAGAAAATCAACCCATTACCTCTCTAGTTCTCCACACCTGGGCTGCTAAAAGCTACTTGAGAAAAATGTCGAAAACCCATGAATTGGTGTTCAACCTGTGTTGAGCTCTCTTTGCATTTTCTGGCAATTGTTCTCTATATCCCTAAGCCACATCTCAAGATGTGGTCCTCTGACCAGCAGCCTCAGCATCACCTGAAACTTGCTAGAAATGCTCATTCTTGGGGTGCCTGGGTGGCTCGGTTGGTAAAGCATCCGATGTGGTTTTGGCTCGGTGAGGAGTCCGCTTGAGATTCACTCTCTCCCTCTCCCTCTGCCCCATTACCCCCACAAAATAAACAAATAAATCTTAAAAAAAAAAAGAAATGCTCATTTTAGGCCCTACCTCAGACCTTCTAAATCAAAAATTCTGGGGGTGGAGCCTCACGTGCTTTAAAAAGATCTCCAGGTGGGGAACCTGGGGAGCTCAGTCAGTTAACTGTCTGCCTTCAACTTGGGTCCTGGTCCTGGGGTCCTACGATAGAGCCCCCGGGATGGAGCCCTGCTTTGGGCCCCCTGCTCAGCAGGGAGTCTGCTTCTCCCTCTGCCCCTCCCCACTGCTGCTCATTCTCTCTCTCTCTCTCTCTCTCTCTCTCAAATAAATAAACAAAATCTTTAACAAAACAAAAAACAAACAAAAAACCCAAGCCCTCCAGGTGATTTGTGGTGCCTGCTCGAACTGATTCTTGAACTCAAGAATCAGCTCCTCTCCCCACTTTTCTCAAAATCTATTTCAAACTTTTTTTAGTCTCTTCAAAACCCCTATCCTCAAAACTTCTTTGTTTTCATAAAAAACAAAGACCTTCAAGCAGAGATCTCCATACTTTCTATACTCATACCACAATGTTGCTGTTTCAGTAAATATCCTTTTCTTGTCTGCACTTCCTTTCAGTTACCCAGGCCCCTCAAAATAGATAGATAGAGAAACAGATAGATGCATTCTGAGTTCCAATTCCTTTCATCTGCTAAGTAATCTTTCATCAATTAGCCATATTCTGTTAAGCTTTAAATCTATTGACTTTTGTTCCTCAGATCATATTTTCCCATCTCTTCTATCTTGAAAATTTCCCCTATTGGGCACCTGGATGGCTCAGTCAGTTGGGCATCTAACTCTTGGTTTCTGCTCAGGTCATGGGATTGAGCCCCATGTCAGGCTCTGCGCTGTGCATGGAGTCTGCTTCAGATTCTTTCCTCCGCTCCGCTCCCCCCCCCCCATTTCTCCCCTTGCTCACATGCATGTGTGCTCTCGCTCTCAAATAAATGAAATCTTTAAAAAAATTTCCCTGTGGCAAAATCCTATCACTTCTTCCCTTTCATGGCCAGGAGAACTACATTATCTCTTTCTACTCCCTCACTTGTCTTTGATCCAAACTTCACAGCAATATGACTTTTCACTTCTATATCCCTTTGAAACTTTCTCTCCCGATCACCAATGATAAGAATGCCAGGGGGGAGTTGCAAACTTTAAGTTTTCAGAAAAGCTTCACTGAAAAGGTGAACACTTCCTCCTGTGTCTCAAGCCATCTTTACTCATTCTGCTTTCTGAAGCAGTTCCTCTGTCTAACCTGTAAATGTGGATGTTTGCTAAAATTCTGTGGTTGAATCCTCTTCTCATTCCTTCCAAATTTTTATCAGTAGTTTTGGCCTCTCTCCAGAACTCCGGGAATACATGCTGACTCAATCAAAAAACATTTGAGTACCTATTCCCTGCCTCAGTATGACATCACTAACCTAGCCCTAACAACTAGAAGTCATTCTTAATACTTCTCCCCCTTTATACCCAACACTCTTAGGAGTGGAGATTTCACACAATAGATTTGGGAAAGACACAAACAAAATTCACAAAGGGGAATCGGGATAAAGATGGAGAAGGTTTGATCAAGAAAGATAGCATTTCTTTAAGACTGGATTAGTGTTGCGGGAACAGGAATGGGACAAAGTAGGAAGGAAAAGGTACACTATGAATGTGGCATGTTAGAAGTCATGGGGACCTTGCTGGCTAAGACTACAATGAACAAGAAGAGGGACATTATGTAATGTATCTTAAGATCTCATGGGAAGAAAGATGAAAGGAATCGCAATCTTGACTGTGAACTCTCAGGGAGAACAGAAATGCTAAGCTCATAAATGTGTATGAGGATTGGGAACAAAAATGACCAGAAGGGTTGCTAAAGCACACCATGGAAGGAAAAGCAAAGAAACAGGAGAAGGGAAAGAATACTTTCAGTTTATTCTTTTTATGAAAAATTGATGTGATGGAAATTTAATATTTGTAAAAATGAGGTTGAGAAAATGTCTATTAATATTTATTATATGTAAAATACTTTAAGAAGTTGTAAGCTCAAACAAGAACAATTTATGCAATAGTACTTCTAAAATTAGAAGTAATTTTCCTTACAAAAGATAAATCTTATCATGAGATGGAATCACCTTAGCATGGAATTTGCGAGTCTATTACACATTAGTTCAAAAAGAGTGGCTGCATATAAAATGAGATCGGAGGAAGAATTCCTAGATTATGGTTACATAAACCCTATCTTGCATATTAATTTCATTCATCTTGTGTGACAAGTTCCAAGAAGGTGTAGGTCACAAAAAAAATTGCAGTTCATACCCTGAAGAACTTCTTACAATGGGCTGCTGTGGTGGTTCTCCCCAGTAGTACTTTTTCTCTGTGAACTATTTTGGGCACACTTGTGGCTCTAGGGCTTAAAGTGGTTTCCCAAAGTGCATATATCTTGCCATTTATCAAGATAAATACAAGTGAGCTCTTTGTTCCATTCTAGTCACAACTTTGGAGGGTTTGTACTAATGTGTTAGACTCTACGGTACATTTGTACAACTGCTGTAATAAGGGCTTCCTTCTCTTTTCATCTTAGAACTTAAGAAGCAGGAGAATCTGGTGGAGTTGTTTACTGGATCCTGAAGAAAGGTACTTAAACTTGGTTACATTATGTCGATATTTCTGGTCAGTTCAGCCACACATACGATTAAGTAGTCCTGCTACTTTCATAAAATGACATAACTGGGCAATTGACCAAAACTTTCGCAGAAAGAAGCAGTCGTTTTATCTTTACGTATAAGCTGTATTTCCCCACAAAATAATTTTGCCCATTTTTAAACCAATTGGCCAGCCAATCCATGTATTTTTTTTTGTAAATTTAAATTCAGACAACCAGTTATGATGTCAAGTGAATGCCTTGCATTACTTTTGCTTTGTAACCAAATTTTCCAACTGTCATTTTAGACACATCCTACTGTGTTAATTCAACTATCTGTATGCCAATTCAGTGAAAGCCAAACGGGTAACAGTGGCATGAAACACACCAAACACCTGATGGATTCTCTGAAATCTCACTCTTTACTCAGTTGTTCTTTCACCTGTCTTCAGTCGACAAACATTTAATATGTATAGATCCTCCATCTCCCTGTAGGTCTATGCAAACTCTCATTAATTGAAATGACTTCACAGAGATGATGGTTATCAGAAATTACCAGGTGGGTCTGGGCAAGTTGGGGTATACATGTTCCCAGAAGTCTCTAGGAAAAAGTAGGACAGACCCAATCAGTTTTGGATGATTTAGATTGGTCTTCGAACAGATGAACCATTGATGACACTTTCAGCTTTAGAATTGTCTTACTTAGACATTGCATTCAATCCCCGTAAATTGCAGATAAATAAAATGTGGTATATGCACATGAAGGAATATTATTTAGCCATAAAGAGGAATGAAGTGCTGATGCATGGTACAATATGGATGAATCTTGAATACATTATCTTAAGTGAAAGAAGCTAGTCACAGATGGACTGATAATATAGGAGTCTGTTGATAGGAAATGCCCATAATTGGCAAATTTATAGTGGTAGAAAGTAGATTAGTAACAGTTTAGGACTGGAGGGGGGATTGGTGATATGGGAGTGAGAGTTGAATTGTGTAGGGTTTCTTTCTGGGGTGATTAAAATACTGTAAAGTTGTGGTGAGAGTTGCACAACCCTGGGAAAAAACTAAAAATCATGGAATGCTACAATTTAAAAGGGTGAATTGTATGGCATGTGAATCATTTCTCAATAAACCTGTGATTTTTTTAAATCCCCAAAATCATATAGTTGTAACAACGCTTTGTCTGACTGTGTTCTTCTAGGCCTTTACGGGCTACACAGTCAAGTGGGAAAAGAAAATGGGACACTGGCAGTCATTAGTCACTGGTTTCTCATACCTGCTCAGTTAGTTACTAATAAGCTACACAATCTGGAAAAAGTCAATTTCCTCATATATGAAATGGGAATATCACCTAACCCCCTTGCAGGATTGCTTCAAAAATGAAATGAGATACTTTCTTTTTTAAAAAATATTTTATTTATTTTATTTGCCAGAGAGAGAGAACTCAGGCAGACAGAGTGGTAGGCAGAGGCAGAGGGAGAAGCAGGCTCCCTGCTGAGCAAGGAGCCCAATGTGGGACTCGATCCCGGGACTGTGGGATCATGACCTGAGCCGAAGGCAGCTGCTTAACCAACTGAGCCACCCAGGCGTCCCATGAGATACTTTCAATAAAGAGCCTAGCACAGTGCTTGGCACATTTATAGCCACCCAAGAAATTTTAGTTCCCCTTCCACTTCTACTCCCACTCCTGTGTGGAATTTCTCATCTGTTTAGATTTCCTACTTGTGAACATGTGCTAAAATGTCATTTCATCCCATCCTTCCTTGTGAGGTTACCACATAACCATCAAACAACAACCTGAAGTGTGAGGTTTGAATAACACCTAAAGAAAACTTGACCATGTAAGTCATTAAAATGTGTCTGTATATGAGTGGAAAAGACACAAAAAGAAATGAAAATCAGAACTGGAGGACCCCAACAGAGGAGTACCCCTCATTGGTAACAGAAGCATTTTGCAGTTGGCGACACCCCCACAAATGACTAATCTCCAAGAAGAAATTTGATTCCTTCAACTGCAAGGAAAAGAAGTTTAATACAAGCAGCTGTGGCAATAAATCTTCCTATCAGTTGTGGTTACAAGGCTGGAAAATCTTGAGTTAACTGTGCTCGTGAATCATGCGCATTTATTTCTACTGGTTTAAATATATTTTTTCCCTTATGTACAAAGAAATAGCTTGTAATAAAGCTACCATTAAACACTGGTGTCAGAAAACCACCGAAAAGAATTCATTTTCTAGCATCCATGATAATAATATAGACGCCAGTTCATGACACACTGTTTTTCTTTCTCTGAGCAAATATTAAATTTTTCTGCTTGTAGTGTTCAAGATAGTGTCTCCTCGATCCCAGCCACAGAGAAATACACTAAGGAAAGGCCTTTTTGGTTATTTGTACACTAGTTAAAAGTTAAGTAATTGTTAAAATAGTCATATTTGCCAAAAAGGTGTAGTCTACTGAGAGATCCCTAGATACTGAAGGAGGTTAAAAAGAATCCATAGTTCAAGGGCAACAATGGAAAGTCTCGTGATTTAAAAACTGGTAGCCTCGGTCTTAAAGTAACGTTTCCCCTTTGGGAACACGAAGGGGTATGCCCTTGCTTTGCAGTTGAGTTGCTTAATACAAACATGGAATGGGATGGAGGAGAGGAGAATACAAACGTGGTGGGACACTAGACAGTTGCCTAGTTGCCTAACTAAAGTAAAACTAACTAAAACTAGTTTACCTAACTAAAACAAATGTCCACTTTCATCCAAATGGGTTTATTGAGAATTTGTAAGAATGGTTACTTTGGCTATGATTCTGCATAAACAAGATCCACTCTTTTTCTGAGAGAAACTTTTTTTTTTTCCTCTTTGGGCAGGTTTTAATTCATGAGCATTCAAGTAGTACCATAAGGAGGTTTTCTTTTTTTTGCAGTTTTTTCCCAGCTTTATTGAGATATAATTGGTAGATAACATTGTGTGTGTTTAAGGGGTATGATGTTGTGATTTGATACATGTATATGTTGCACAATGATTAATACAGGAGGGCTCGTTTACACCTCCATGACCTCATGTAATCACCACTTATTTTTTATGGTGAAAACATTGAAGATCTACTCTCTCAGCAACTTCCAAGTACATAATACGGTGTTGTTAACTCTAGTCACATGCTGATCCCCAGAATTTATTCATCTTCTGCATGGAACTTTGCACCCCTTGACTAACACCTCCCCATTTCTCCTAGCCCCCCACCCCTTAAAACCACCATTCTGCTCTCTGAGTTCAGCTTTTGTAGGTTCCACATATAAATAAGATCATAGAGTATTTGTCTTTTTCTTTCTGATATATTTCACTTACCATAATGCCCTCAAGATCCATCCATTTTGTTGCAAATGACAGGATTTCCTTCTTTCCCATGGATGAATGATATTTCTGTGTATTATATCTTTTTTATCCATTTATCTGTAGTTAGACACTTAGGTTGTTTCCATAGCTTGGCTATTGTGAATAACACAGGAGTGCAGATATCACTTTGAGATTTCGGTTTCATTTCCTTTGGATATATACTGAGAAGTACGATTGCTAGATCACATGGTACGTCTATTCTTCATTTTTGAGGAATCTCCATATTTTCCATAGTGGCTGTACCAATTTACATTCCCACCAATAGTGCACAAGGTTTCTCTTATTCACAACCTTGCCAACACTTGTTATCTCTTCTCTTTTTTTCCTTTTATTTATTTTTAAATCCCCATATAATTAACATACAGTGTTATATTAGTTTCAGGTGTGCAATATAGTAATCCAACAAGTCTCTACATCACAATAAGTCTACTCTTAATACCCTTCACCAATTTCACCTGGCCCCCACCTCTCCTCTGGTAACCACTAATTTGTTCTCAATATTAGTCTGGTTTTTCCCCCCCTCTTTTTGTTGTCCTTCTTTTGTTTTCTTTCTTAAATTCTGCATGTGAGTAAAATCATATGGTAATTGTCTTTCTCTGACTGACTGACTTAGCTTTATGCCCTCTAGATCCAACCACGTTGTTGCAAATGGCAAGATTTCATTCCTTTTTATGGTTGAGTAATATTCCATTTTGTGTGTATAGATAGATATAGATTTAGATCGCCTACCTCTTCGTTATCCATTTATCAATTGATGGACACTTGGGTTGCTCCCATAAACACAAATACAGTCAACTGATCTTCGAGAAATGAGCAAAGATAATGGAGAAAGGATAGTCTTTTTAGCAAATGGTGCTCGAACAACTGGATATCCACATGTGAAAAACACTATATAATATAGTCCTAATTTACAAAAATTAACTCAAAATGAACCAGAGACCTAAATTTAAACATGAAAAGCATGACATTTCTAAAAGATAACATAGAGAAAATCTGTGCTATGTTTGGTTTGATGATGACCTTTTAGATAAAACAGCAAAAGCATGATCCATGAGAGAAAAAATTGATAAATTTCAGTTCATTAAAAGTAAAACTTGTGCTCTGTGGAAGACAATGTGCAGAAAATGAGATAATCCACACACTGGGAGAAAATCTTTGTAAAACACATATATGATAAAAGACTTATATCTAAGATATATAAAGAATGCTTAGTACACCATGAGAAGAAAATACACAGCTAAAAAGTGGGCAAAACCTGAAAGGACACCTCATCAAAAACGTTATACAGATGACAAGTAAATATATGAAAGATGCTCAAATTACCAATCTTTGGAGGATTGTAAATTAAAATAACAATGATATACCACTACATATGTATTAGAAGGACTACATCCTACATTGGGGAGGGTATGTGATATGGTGAGTGCTATGAAGTGTGTAAGCCTGACAATTCACAGACCTGCACTCCTGGGGCAAATAATGCATTCTATGTTAATAATAAAAAATTAAATTAAAAAAAAAAAAGGACTACTTCTATAACACTGACAATACCAAATCCTGGGAGGATTGGGAGCAACAGGAACATTCATTGCTGGTCGGCGGTAAAACTATTCGCTATGATACTCTGATGGTTGATACATGGTATTATACATTTGTCCAAAACTATAGAACTGTATAATACAAAGAGTAAACCCAATGTGAACTATGATCTTTAATTAATAATAATAATAATAATAAATAATATATCAGTATTTGTTCATCATTTTTTTACAAATGTACCACAGTAATGCAAGATGTTGATAGGGGAAACTGTGGCCCAGGGAAGAGGAAACTATGGGAACTCTGTATTTTCTGTTCATTTTTTCGGTCAATGTAAACCTGCTCTAAAAAAA